>RJWM01001188.1:0-130536 GCA_004363535.1 Dasyprocta punctata
CAGTCCTAGGATCTTTTTTTAAGCGACTCCTTTTTACAAAGCAGATCTCCATGCCTTCCGTGAACAGCCCATAAAATTCGGAAAGGAGATAGCTGGGACTCCACGGTGCACTCCAGGAGAAAGGGTGCGCTGTGTGAGTCTGTATTGTTATTGGCTGGGCAGCCAGCTATTCTTTCACCCCTTAGCCAGGCGGTGGGAAGCTATTTCCTGGACCTGTGGCATCTTGAAATAGAGTGAAGTTCCCCCTTGATTCCAGGGCCCAGTGCTGAGCTAAATTGTCCCCCTCCCCTTTTTTTTTCATGAACTGTTTAAAATGCTACCAAATCTTGGTTTCTTGTGGGAGCCAGCTGAGTAGTTAAATGAGTTGCCTCTGTGTATGCAGATAGTTTTCACCAACATGGCAATGGGGAGAAATTGTTGAGCAGGTCTGTGAGCTGGATAGATACAACCACCAAGGAGTGGGGATCTCTTCTTCCACCCACTCGCTCCTGTTGCACGTATTCACGTGGCAGTAGTTCTTAAGCCTTTTTGACAGATGAGGGTACTAAGGCTCAGGAAGGTAAAGTCATGCACCAGGTGTAAATCCAGGTCTGTTGGACCCAAAAAGTGTTCCGCCAAGCCACACCACTTCCTGGATCGCCTGCCCTCGTGGTTTCCCTGGACTAAGTCCTCCCTAAAGCTAAGCAGTCTGCTGTATTATTGGTGAGGAGCCAGAGTGTTTATTTCCCTGCCACAGGTTTTTGAGGGTTTTACAACTTTGAGGGCCATCTTTTTAAGCTTTCAGTCACTTTTCAGGGGCCCACTGAGAAAAGTATGTATTAAAACACTGATTAGGGTTCAGATCTCGGCTGTGCTGCTTGCCTCAGTTTCCTTATCTATAAAACGAGGGTGATGGTGCCCTCTTGTAAGGTAAGAGACCGAGTGACTGGCAGGAATAGAGTCTGTAGCTGTTGTGTCCCTAGCCTGCCTGCCACGTGGTGGCCATGTCATGCTGGTTGGGAACATGCCGAAATCAGATGGGGGAGGGGGAGTTTCTTCCAGAACTTGTTATTCTGCGTGTGGGTTTAGTCACGCCTGTGATTCAGGGGGCTCGCTCCTCGCAGGCCTTTGGGGCTCGTCACACAAGGAGGGGCAGTGGTGGTAAAGTGAGTCATCCACAGAAACAGAAAATTTACTGCCATGACAACGAGGGGTCTGAACCCAACAGAACCAGAAGTGTCTGCCCCTGCTCCCACCCACTGCATACTCTGGAAGAAATGCGCACGGGGACTGCTGTTGGCAGGCCTGGACTTTGCCTCTGATTTGCTGCCTTTCTGTCTGAAGCCACTCTGGACAGTGCGAGTAAGAGCGCGAGATAGTCCCAAGCTCTACCCCTTCCTGCTGTGTCACCTTGAGCTGATGGTTTTACCTCTCTGAGCTCACAATCTACAAATTGTAAATACTGTTACATCCATGTGGGATCAAGCGGCCTAACTTCAACACTGCTGACATTTTGAACCAGATCACTTTGTCATGGGAGCTTGTCCTGTACATTGTAGCGTGTTTTGCTGCACCCCTGGCCTCTGCCCACTGGATGCCAGTAGCACCCTTCTCACCAGTTGTGATAATCACAAATGAGTCCAGGCATTGATCGTTACCCTTGGTTTTAGTCCAATTTCTGTTACTGTATTAACATACTTGAGGCTAGGTGCTTTATAAAGGAAAGAGGTTCCTTTAGGTCACAGTTTGAGAGGCTGAACATTCAAGGTTGGGTATTCGCATCAGTTTGCTCGCTGGTAAGTAAGGACCCTCTTGGCTGAGTCAGCATGGTGGATGACATCACAGGGAAGAGGTCACGTGGTGAGACAGGAAGCCAGAGAGACCAGGGAGGGGCCAGTCTTACTCTTTTATACAACACACTGTCAGGAACTACTAATGGGTCCCACAAGAACTAAACGCAGTGCCTGCTGACCTGACCATTTCCCACGAGGCCCCACCTCTTAAAGATCCCACCACTTCTCACATCACCACATTGGGGATCAGACTTCTAGTACCTGAACCCCTGAGGGATAAACCACAGCAGGGGCCATCACACACCCTCTCCCCCAGTCCTGATGCTGTAGAATCTGCAGACCAGTTTTGGAGAGTCCTGACCTACCCCACTAGCCCTCTCCCCATTTGCAGCTACCTCAGCCACTGTGGTCTGCTCATCATGCAGTTGCCTGGACAAGAACAAGTCCTGGGCTCTATAGGAGTCACTAGAGATCTGTGGGCACCTGGATGGGGTGCAGGACTGGGCCACTGGAAACAGTGTCTTCTCTACGACAGGATGACACGCACTCCTTTTCTACCCCAGCCACCTTCACTGGTGGGCAGGGACATCCCTGGGGGGCCTCAGATCCTAACAGAGGTGATGTGTCTGTCTCTTCCCGTCTGGAGAGGGCTTCCCTGAAGCCCGAGGGTTTGGGGATGAATGAGGAGGGGCCTTGTGTGATGTCTGAGGGTGACTCTCTATAACTGGTTGTCTTTTAGCTTGAGTGAAAAAGAAAGGCTCTGTAGGACGTGGGAGGTCTGTTGGATTCATCAGTCTCCTGCTCTGGAGCAGGGTACACAGAACACTTTGTTTAGCACAGAGTCACTGACAGGAGCCCAGAGAAGCCGCTGGCTCTGCTGGAGAGCTTCCGAGATCTAGGGGAGCTGGCTGGCGGTCAGTGGTGCAGCAGCAGTAATAGCAGCAGCTGGAGCTGCATCTGTCACCTAGGCCAGGCACTGCATGAGGCTCTCTCTGTGTATTTAATTGTTAGAACAGCCCTTTAACACAGGTGTTCTTCTCCTTCCATGGATCCAGTGTTTCTACTACACGAGTGCAGAAGGAGAATAAAATAAGTATCTATCAATACGCCTTCCAACTCAATGCTGTGGATCTGTGTGTGCCCTGTGCATTTCAGATCCTTTTAGTTTTACTTTTTAAGAAGTAAACAATTAGTTCAGGCACAATCCTGTGATCCTAGCAACTTGGAGGGTGAAGCAGGAGGATTCTAAGTTTGAAGCCAGTCTGAACAACATAGTGAGGTCTCCATCTCAGAAAAAAAGAAAAGAAAAGAAAGAAAGAAAGGAAAAAAGGAAGGAAACATTTATTATAACCACAAAGCCCCCTGTGTGCTCTCATCATACCCCCTCCCACCGAAAATCCAGCATCCTGCATTTGATTTTTATCATCCTCGTGCGCTTTTGAAATGCGAACAGCTTTACTCGAAGTGTAATTTTAAGTGTACAATTCACCAGTTTTTTTAGTAAGTTACAGAGATAAGCAGACTTCACTGCAGTCCAGTATTATAACATTTCCATCACCCTAAAAAGCGTCCCTAGCACTGATTTGCAATCAGTGTCCTTTCCATTCTAGCATGGGTGTCTTTTCATGTCTTTACCTATAAACATTCCCCCAAATCTTGTATCTTGAAAGTTTTAGAAATTGTGAAAACACACCACACTTTTGAGATCTGTGTTTGATACGTGTGTCTCTAGTTCATTTTAACAACTGTGTAGTATTTCATTTATGGATACACCCCTCTTTATTTAAACTCCTGTGGGGGACTTTTAGAATGTACCCAGCAGTTAACTTTCGTGGAGCTACTTCTTGTACATAAGATAAGATAGCTGGTGGGGTTCATGTGTGTTCAGCTTTGTGTTTACCTATGGGGGTCCCCCTTTGCTTTGTGCCTTGCTAACTCTCTGTCTTAGACTTTAGCTTGTGGCAATCTGCTGAGTACCAAGTCGTTTCCTTGCTTGCTAGTGAGGCCAGTTTTTTTTTCATACCTTTATCAGCCATTTGAGATTTCTCTTCCGTGAATTGCTTTTTATCCTTTGTCTCTTTTTGAGTATATTTTGTCTCCTCTTGATTTGAAGGATTTATTTATACACCGGGGATATCAATCTTTCAGCAAGTTACATTCATGTTCTCAGTTGCCTCTTGAATAGACTGGAGTCTAGGGAAGTAGAGGCATAAACTTGAGGTCATGTTGCAAGGAGCCACTGCCTGCAGAAATGAACTAGATGCCTTCGTGTCTGGGAATGAGAAAGAGGCCACCACCATGCCAAGTGAGCTTGGTGGCTCACTGATCCTACTTGTCCGAGTTTCCCTTTACCAGGAGGTGGCAGGGGCATCTCGAACTGTTCCCATCTCTGTTCATTCAGCCTGATTGAAGAACTGCAGGTCGCAGCAGCCCTCAGCTCTTCTCTCAACTCCCCTCCTCTTCCAGGGAGGCTCTAGGTGAATTGTGCCTGTGCAATGATGGGTCAGTAGGCCCAGTGCTGCCAGCCTTGACACCTCTCCACTGATTGCCAGGTCCTGGGAGCCTTGGGCCACTGTGCTGAGTCTTGAATGGTTGATTGTGCCTGTATTAGGTGTTGCTCATATCCTTGTCTCTACTGTGTGCAGGACTGCTGGCTGATGAGCTCAGTAATCTAGAATAAAACCTGGATCTGCTGCCCAAATTAGCTGCGTTCTGTTTTCCAGTGACCAGCTTGCTCCCTTCCTTCCTTTTCCTGGTGCCCTTTCTGTGGGAACCCACAGGGCAAGGGAGGGCAGCAAGCTTGAGTGGAAAGAACTTGGATGTTGGAGACAGATTTATCTAGGTTCAAGTTCTGCATGGCCTTGGACAACTCAAGTAACCCCCAGTGTTAGTTTCTACCTTAAAATGTGCAGCAACTTCTGAGATGATCATGCCAGTCTTTGACCACGCCCACACTGGATCTGTACTCCATCCCTGCTCTTTTTGAATCCTCTTATGCCCCACTATGCTGGGTGCCTGGTGAGCACACTGCCTGAACATCTATAAAATGGGTAGCTCATTGTACTCACCTCCAAGTATGAGTGGTTTGTCAGGTTTCTCTCCAGACACTCAGTGCTGAACCTGAGGCCTCATGTTTGAAAGGCATTCGGGGAAGGGTAGTCATGCAAAATGCTACGATGATAGTAAGTGACTTCAATCTCTGGCTCTTTCCTACCTGCTGCCCTGCGGACATGCTGCAGCCAGGAGGAACCTGTGAGCAAGGCAGAGCCATTTCCACCTGTTCTGTAGGTGGTGTCTTGTGCTGCACCGTGGCAGTGTCATACAGAAGTAGTGTCCCCTTAGGGCCTTGAGTGGGGTATGTTAAGTGGCTAATTTCCTGTGGGTGCCTATCACTGAAGCAGTTTGTGCCAAGTGAATAGCAAGCAGAGAGCTTTTTTGTGTGAATGTTCTTTAGGATGCTGTGCTAGGATTTCATCAGCTGTGCTGTGTCATTGCAGTGTCCCTAATCCCCTATCCCCCAAGCAGGTCATTTCAGTGGGAGATGCCCAGACTACTTCTCTTCCATTCTGGGCTCCTGCAGGTGTCCCAAGAGGTGGAGCTATCATATCTTCAAATTATTTGTCGCTGTAGTTCAGACTTTGTATCTGTGCTTCTTTCCAGCAGAGAAGGTGCATTAAACAACTTGGATTCAAATCCTTGCTTCCTACTGACTATGTGACCTTAGACATATTAAGTCCCTTCTCTGTGCTTCAGTGTCCTCATCTGTAAAATGGGATAATAATAGCACCAATTTCATAGATCTAGAGTAAAGCTTAAATGGACCTAGTCTCTAGTCTGGGTTCGAAAACAGGGAGCTATATTAGGAACATCCAAATATAATGTCATTTATGATAATAAAAATTAGTGACCATTTAAACACTCATCAGTGGAGAGCAAGATAGATAAAATGTGTTAACCCACATGCTAGAATCCCATCCAGCTGGTAAGAATGCAGCATCTTCAGCCACGACACTGGTTGTAGCACAGTGTGCCCAGGCTGATTCCCACCCAAGGGTGGAAATGTGTGTCTACAAGGGACCAGAAATAGAGCTGATAAAATATAGGGTTTTTTTTTTCTTCCTGTCTGTGCTTTTTTTCTGTTTTCCAAATGTGCTGCAGTGAACACACAGTCCTGTTTTTAGTAAAAATTAAAAAAAAAAAAAAAAAACAGCAAATGTTCATTTTGAAAAAGAGGTAATGCCAAGCTGCGGCGACTCTGGCAGGTTCCCACATCCTGCCGCCCCCCACCCCCGCCCCCGGCCCTCCTGAAGGATCCTCGCCAGGTGCCCCTGAGAACCCATCCTCCGAGGCCCTTGGAGGCAGGCGCCGGTCTGGGAGACTCCTTTCCCACTCCCTCCTCAGAGGGAGGTCTCGGGATGTGGCTTCTAGCCGTCAGCTGAAGCAGTGGAAAGTGATGAGTTTGAAATACCGTGAGGGAAAACCAGAGTGGCGTTTTCCGAGTTATAATGCTCCCTGCTCGGCCAGGCCAGCGCTGGCCTTTCCCACAGTGCCTGCAGCTGGTAGGGGTGGGAGGAATTGCAGTCCTAAGTCAGGCAGAGCCAGCACGGTCTACACCCTGAGATTACACACCAGAAAGGTCATGCAGGTTAGGGGTGTGCCCTGCACCCCACTGTCCCAAGCATTTCAGAATGCATTCGCTTGTCACCGCTCATAAACACGTACAAGTCAGCAAGCGGTGCAGTTAGTGCGCTACCAGAAAAGGACCAGAGTGATCGCGCCGTTCAGTTGGACTTCTCATCCGTACACTCATATCCTGCTTGTGAATTATGCGTCCTTTTTTTCATTAGATGAAAAACTAGTGGGAAGGCCCGTCTTGCTTCACATGACTCAGTTGTCCACTTCCCAGCTGTGGGTCTCTGCAGCTGCAGGAAAAGGGAGCTGCCAGCACCTGAGCAGCCTGTTAATCTGCTGGGTCCTGGCAGTGAGATGACAAAGGAAGAAAGGCTTATTCAGAAGACCATGTGGCTTCTGCAGTCCAAAGCTGAATTCTTGTCTGGTTCCATCCTTTATTTTCTGCGGGCCCTGAGCCTTCTCATCTGGAAACTGGTGGCCTTGTTGGAGGGATTTAGTGAGGTTTTATAGAGTGTGTGAGGACAGGCATCGCTGGGACAGTTGTCTTTGGAGTTTACCAGCCTGTGTAGTACCTCAAAGCCAATGGTCCCTTTCTCCTGACCACTTCCTGGAGGCCTTGGCAGTACAGACAGCCATACCCAGGCTGTAGCTGGCATTCTTTGCCCCCTAGTATGAAATCAGCTGCTGGGATCAACCCAGAAGGCTCAGTGCTACCACAGTGCCATTGTGCAACTCCTCCCTACAGACACACACCTAGAGATACACACTGTGCCTTAGGACCCTACAGACCCCAGCTTTGCTACAAGCCACAGTTTCTGTGCCTTGGTTCCAAGCTGCCCAGCATTCTCCCCCTTGCTTACTGGTCCACGTGCATACCTGCAGACAGCCATAGTTACATGGCCTTCAAGTGATAAGAAGGGATAGGAAGTGGGCAGAGTGTGGCCGCCTGCTACTGTGACACTGTCTCAGGCCATCCCAGGGCTGAGGATTACTCAGTTCAGCAAATGAAGAGACAGGACGTCCAGTGCAATTTGAATTTCAGCTAAACATGCAATATTTATACTAAACAGCATATTTATACTAAACAGCAAATTTATACTAAACAGTGATTCATCGTTTATCTGAAATTGAAATTTCACTGGGTATCTTGTGCATTCTCCAGTGCTGCCAGAACCATTTTGGAAAAATAACCACCAAGGAGAAACCTTCCTACATTGTGGTATCAGCAGTATCACTTGAGAATTTATGGAATAAACACAAGTTGTTCCAAAAGCTGAGCACGGTGAAGCACAGCAGTGATGTCTACATAAGCAGAGTAGAAGAGAGCAAGGTCCTCAGAAAGAGAAACAAGCAGACGGCTCATTGGGGGCCTGGTCAGAAGCCTGAGTCCTTGGCTTCTGGGGGACTCGGACTTGAAGAAGAAAGATAGCACCATGGAGACCTGAAGCTAAGAGCAGATAAGGGTGAAGGAATTTCAGGCAGAGAGAACAGGAGAGTGAAGAAGTCGGGGTGATTGCAGGTGACATTTTAAAAATCAGGAGATACTTGAGTGATGGAGGTAAAGCTTGATGGAGGCGAGGAGGCAGGAAAGCCTTGGAGGTTCCTGACTGGCCTGCAAACCACAGAGGCTAAACAATAGGGCTCTGCCTTCAGGAGGCCACGGCCCCCGGCCAGTACCCTTGGTGTGGAACCAGCAGAGGTGGCCCAGGATGGCACCCCTCAGGGTGGGCAGGAGAATGGAGGGGGTGGAGCTGCACAGATTTGGGAGCACCTGCTCGGGTGGAGGCCTGCGTGTGGACAGCGGTGCCGAAGTTAGGGAGGAAAGGGATTGGGAACGCCGGTGGGAGTTCAGAAATTTGAGGAGAGGGGAGAAGCTTGTTTTATTCTCAATATTTAATAATAATGTATTGTTATTATTATAGAATAGTTGTCGTTTCTTAGTGCTTCTTATGTGTATGGGGGTCTTCATGCTTTATGTCACTGAATCAGTGTTGCGGCTCTGAGATAAGGAGTTATGGTTACAAGTGACAGAAACAAACCTGACCAAATCAAGCTAAAGAGAATAGATTAGAAAGATGGGACTGGCAGAACCAAGGAAAAAGCCTAACACCCAGTCTTAGAAAGCGACAAGTGGAACTGTCCACCGTGTGGATATCACCAGAGGCAGGTATCTGCTCCATGCATTCACACTTCGTGACCACTCAAGTCCGGTTCTAGGAAGAAAGCATCAGATTGGCCCAGCGAGGTTACCCGACCATCCGCCAGGTGGAGGTGGAGTATGCTGGTTGATAGACCCACTGACTGAGAGTGATGAAGGTGAAAGCAGGTTCCGTGCACTGTTGCAGGCAGGTGGAGTCACGGAGCCAGGGAAGGTGGGAACAATGGGTGTCTGCCACCTGGGTGTGGTCCTAGCCGATTTCACAAATGTGGGAACTGAGGCTGAGAGAGGTGAAGTCATTTGCCCTGAACCACACTTGTCCCTCTTCCTGTCACCAACACTGAGTGATGGCGCATCAGCCTCCCCCGCCCCCTGTACTCCACACTCGGGAAACATTGCCGTGAAGTACACAAGGACAGTGTGTTAGGTTCTGCTTAATTAGGACTTCTGCCCACAGTGCTGGCACAGAAAGCTAGGACCCATGCAATGGTGTCACCATTTCCTCCTCTCTGGCCAAGGTGTGAATCAGCAGCCTGTGGCCTTGGGCCACCCCTGGCTTCCGGTCAGTTCTACAGATTTGAGTTTATTGCCTTTTCTGGGCCAGTCTTGGCTCAGGGCCAGAGAGGCTGAGATGACCAGGCATGGTCTTGTCCTCTGAGAGGTCACTCTCTGTTGGAAAGGTGTCAGTCGTAGGGCTGGGATGGGGCTGTGAAGTGAGGCAGGGGTCAGAGCCTGGGCTACCCATCTTCCACTGGGACAGAGATGCACTGTCAGCTGGGATCAGGAGGAGAGGGGAGCTCTGAGGCTGGGAAGGCCAAGTAGCAGATGTGGCTCCTTGACCTTGGAAGGGGGAAATTTACACCTTAATTTTCAGAAACCTCCAACTGAAATTTAGCGTTGTCTTCTGTTATGAATGAAGGTAACAGCCTTCCTTGGTATTAGTAATGTACTTTTTGTCCTGCAGAAACTCAATGACATTTTCATTTTACTCTACAGTTGTTCCCTGGGTCCTCATACATATAAGTATAGTTCTCAGTGCTTCAGAATTATGGTGTCATTTGACCCGTCCTTAGATTTGTTTTGTTATTTTGTTGTTTAAATAAAAATATAAATATATTCACAGTTTTGTATTTTGAAACGTTATAATGACTGTTATTCAGTTTAACATGTTTTATTTAGAATCCTGTGTATTTTAATGTTAAGTCATTCTAAGAAGGGGCCCATTAAATTTCACTAGATTAATGAAGGGATCCTTGGCTCCAAAAAGAGATGGAAGACTCCAGAGTAGAAGTTTCATGCATTGGACTTGGGAGCCAGATGGAGTGGCTTTGACCTGGCTCTTCTAGGTCCTGGCTGTGTGGTCTTCAGTCAGTGGCTTAACCTCTTCGGTGAAAGGAGGATCAGAATAAGTCTGTTGTGGGTTAGTCATGTTAAGGGTTGAATGCAGTTTCTGGCATAGAGAGATGCTGAATAAATGGTTTTCTATCATCATTATTATTTGTACCATCATCATTGTCATCCTTATCATCATTTATCTGACTAGTGACATGCATTTTTAATAAACAACCACAAATGATCTGACACAAGCAGTCTAGAATGACTTTAAAAAACATACTTTGAACTTGCCCAGGATGAGCCCCTTAACATTTAAAAGATTCCTGTGTTGAGTATTCATCAGGGTGGCATTTAACAGAATCTTCAAAGTAGCCTAAATGTTTATCAGTGGAGGTGTAGTCAAATAAATGATGTACAGTCTTACAGTGCACCTTTAGGGATCCTTTAGAAATGATTTGTCCAAAGCATGCTTAATGAAATGAGGAAATGCTATGCAAATGGAAAAATAACAAACTAAAGCTCTATATTCATACATAGATCCTGAATCCTTGGATTCAGCCAGCTATAGATAAACAGCATTTGGGAAAAGAGTTGCCTTGTTACTGATGTGGTCTATCTACTTAGGCCAGTCGTAGTTGTATCTGCTGAATATGCACTTTTTCTTGTTATTATTTCCTTAACACTACAGTATGACAACTGTTCCCTTGTAAAGCATTTACATTGTATGAAATATTATAAGTCATCTGGAGATTATTTAAAGTATGGGGAGGATGTGCATAGGTTCTATGCAAATATTACATGTTTTGTAGAAAGCGTCTATGGATTTTGGTATCTGTGGGGTTTCCTAGAACAAATCCCTCGAGGGTACTGAGGGCTAACTATATATAGTGTGATCTGAATCTTGAAAACTATCTCTGTGTGCAGAAAAAGGACCTGGGAAGAAATATGCCTGATACCTCATCACTGGTGGTGGAAACATGGGCAGTTATAAAGACCTCTGACTCAGCTGACTGCTTGCTAGCTGGGTCGAACAAGTTACTTAACTTCTCAGTGTCTTACTGTCCTCCACTGTAGAACAGGAACAGTAATTCAGTGCATTTTCATAGGATAGCGAAGCTGGAGGACATTCAGCACATTCTTGACCCTTGAATGTTGTTAGTGATTACATTACATTAAATTGTATGTATTTTTGTTTATTATCTAAATTTTTCCTAGAAAGGAGTGTACAGTGAAAGACAGCATAAAAGTCCATGCAAGACAGAGGTGGCCAAGGGTACCTTTAGAATCTGGTCTTCAAGGATCATATACTTACCTTATAAAAAGGGAACTTTTTGGCTTTAGAGTTGAAAACCCACTTGTGCAGCCCTTTTTCTTTATCCAGTACAGGAAGTGCTCACTTAATATGAATCCATGTTGTTTTCCTGTTTTTCTTTTGTTGTTTTTGTTTGTTCGTTTGTCTTCTGAAAAGGGAGCCACTAAGAGACCCTAAGGAGGAGAGGAAATAGGTTAGATCCTGTAGGTATTGATCAGTTTTCCATTGCTACCACAAAATATCTGAGGCTCGGTAACTTATAAAGAAAGGTTTATTTAGCTCACAGTTTGGCAGGCTGAAAAAATCCAAATAGCATGGCACTAGCTCTCATGAGGATCCCCCAGCAGTATCACATCATGGTGAGAGCATTTCTGAGAGAGAGATGGCAAGGTGAGACAAGAAGCCAACTAGTGAGGAGCGGCCAGTCTTGCTTTTATACTGACTCATTCTTGCAGAATTAACCAGGTCCCAAGAGAACTTACCCTGCTTAAAGATGTTCCCCTAAGGACCCAGTCATTTTGCACTAGGCTCCACCTCTTAAAAAGTCCCACCACCTATCACATTACCACGAGACTTCAACACACGATCTAAACCAACATCCAAACAATAGCACTGCGTTACAGAAATATCCCCATCTGGGAGAGCAGAGGGGCAGGAGGTTGGTGAGAGGGCCACTTTCTGCACTGGGGATCAGGTGCCTGGGCCTGAGCTGAGCCTGTGTGATCCAGAGGAGGGAGATGGTGCAGACCCCGAGGAGAACCAGCTGTCAGCATTTCTCGTTCCCTACATCTTCACAGTGTCTTGGACCTGCATCTCCTCCCCCGGGACCCCTGCAACTTGGTGGTCTCCCTGAGCCCCTTTGACCTTCTTGTTTTAGAAGGTGCCAGGCTTTTAGGATCTGGCCTCTAGCTTATAGAATCTCTGTGCACATTTCTTCACCTGTGAACCCCCTCACCCACTCATATAGAGAGGGGAGAGAGCAGGAATAATAACAGCCACCCTTTATTTAACACCTACTGTGTGCCTGGCACTGTGCTTAGAGCTGTGCATGCATGGAATCATCCTGCTGTCTCCCCGTAAGATAAGCACACTGCTAGGAGGTCTTAGTGCCAGGGTTTGGACCCACATGGTGTGAGTGGCTAGCCTGGGTCAAAGTCTGGTTTTTGAACAAGCTCCCCGATGTGTGCTGAGCTGCCAAGTTTGAAAGCCACTGTTGGCAGTGAGTATGGTTGGTGCCATTCCTGGCTTTTTAACTCATTTCGTCCATACATTAATCTTACACTTTCCTGGTTCAGTGTGCAAATCCATCACCTCCAACATGTATGTGGAATCCTCTCTGATGTTTTTGAAATATGCAGCTAATCATTGTCAACCTGTTACCCTCCTATGCTGTAGAACGTTGAAGTTATTCCTCTTGTCCAGCTGTACCCCAGTGCCTGTAACCAGTCTTTCTCCATCCCTTTCTCCCAACAGCCTTCCCAGACTCTGATAACCATTATTCTACTCTGTACTGCTACGAGGTTAACTTTTTTAGCTTTCAATTTAAGTAAGTTCTTTACGTATTTTTCTTCCTGGGCCTGATTTATTTAATACAGTGTCCTGTCCCAGTTCCATCCATGTTGCTACAAGTGACAGCATTTCATGCTTTTGATGGCTGAACACTATTTTGTTGTGTATACGTGCCACATTTTCTTTATCCATTCATCCATTGCGGACCTCAAGGTTGTTTCCATTTCTTGGCTGTTGTGAATAGTGCTGTGATAAACATGTAAGTGCAGATGCCTCCTTAACTAAAAGATCTATTTCCCTTTCATATATACTTAGGAGTGGGATTGCCCAATCATATACAAGTTCCATTTCTGGATTTCTGAGGCACCTCCATACTATTTTCCGTAATGTCTGTACTAATGACATTCCCACCAACAGTGTCTGAGAGTTCTCCTTTTCTGCACCTTGCCAGCATTTATTTTTCATATTTTTCATTTTTTGCCAGCATTCTAAGAGGAGTGAGATGATTTCTCCTTATGGTTTTGAACTCTGCTCTGCCATTCTTGGAGGAAGTCAGTGCAGTTATACTATGGTCCACTCCACCTTTTGTTACCTGCTCCTCCTAAGTAGGCATGGGTATTCTGGGGTCAAGCAAACCAGAGTTACAATTCTGGCACCCACCCTAACCAACTTGGTGCCTGTGGACAAGTGACCTAACCTCTCTGAATGTTTTTCTTTTTGTTTGTTTTTGGTTTTGGCTTTTTGTCTGCTGATGAACTAGAGCAGATCATTGGGTCAACTCCAAATGATTTCTAGAAGCAGAGTGCTGGGGATTTAGCAAGTGCTTATTAGGTGTTGGTCCCCAGCTAGAGAATTGCAGCTCATTCCTCAGACCCAGAGCAAGTTGTTTCATCCCGAGAGCCTCTCCAAGCTCCACCAGCAGAATTGTCCCTCACCCTCTCTGTAAAGCACTTGGGCTGCCTGTTGTCTGTGAGCAAATCCTGCTGTTGTCTTCTTTGTTGAACACACACTGTGTGTGCCTGGTGCTGGGCTGGTCTTCTAGGTGTGAACCGAGCCCAATCTAACCACATGTCCTTATTTCCTTCCATGGCACACAGCCCAAGTTCAGGTCCCAGCTCTGTCATATGCTGTGGTATGACACTGGGTAAGCTAGTCACTTTCTCTGAGTCCAATCACATACCATAAAGAACCAATCACATACCATAAAGACAGTATTTAATGTAGGCACTATCATCCCGATATGTGTAGCTCATTTTGATTCTTGCTCATTGCTTGGAGCACATGTGGAATTGCTACTTTTCTGTCTTCACCAGGTGCTCCTTGAGGACTGTTTTGAGTCTTACTCCCTGTGTGTCCTGCACATAGTGGGTGCTATCATTGGCTGCTGTTTGCTGTAGGGAACCCTGTCCAGGCAAAGGGCCCCCCACCTTGACATCTTTCACACAGCTCTCTTCCCACGTTGCCCAGGCATCTCTGAGGCCTGGCAGCCTGTGAGATCTCAACAAAGCATAAGTGCCTGCCCTGGAGATTTTCCTAGAAAGCCAGCCTGCAGGTTGGTTTCAACAGAGCCTGGACTCCAGCTGCCAGCACCTCTGCTTGCCATTGGAAAGTTCCCCATGCTGCCACAGGCCAGATGTGTGCGAGCTGGCAGCCAGAGGCACACGCCTAGATTAGCCGCTATTTCCACCAGTTCAGAGCCTCTGGAAGTGTGGAGGTGCTCGGCTTGGCCAGCTCTGAGACTCCATCAAGTCACAGCGCTATGTGTGTGCGTTTGAGTACTCCAAGTGGCTGCTGATCCAATTTCTCACTGAGTAATATTCTGACATTTTTTTTTTTTTACTTTTTGATTTAATTTAATGTAATGGGAAAAAGGTAAAACAAAATTTCATATCAAAATGATAGACTATCAATAGTTAATATATTACATGTATTATTGAGGGTATCTTTAAGGTAGTGTCAAGGTACAAGATATAGACATAAAAGTTTCTCAAATCGATATTAGCACAAACCTTCCTTTTTAATGAACTAAGAGACACTTATAGTATAACCGACTTGCATTTTTTCCCTTTTCCCTACTGTCCTTTCCCCTTTCACCCATCCTAGTTTTTTTTTTCCTTTTGAACAGTTTCTTCGTATTTCACAATATCTAGTGTACATTTTAGATCTTATTTATTCTCAATTTCTCACACAAGGGAGACAATGTGAGTTAACACATGTGAGTCTGATTTATTTCACTTATGAGTATAGTCTCAAGTTATACCCATTTACCTATAAATGCCTCAAGTTTATCCTTCTTGATGACTGAATAGTACTCCTTTGTATTTAAAAACCTCTTTTTTATCCATTCCTCAGTTGATGGGCATTTCTAAGATTGAACTATTACAAATTGTGCTGCTATAAACATGGGTGCACATATTTCACTGTAGTATGATGTTTTAATTCTTCTTCAACAATACCCAGAAGGGGAATAAGCTGGGTGGAATGGAACCTCTAATCCTAGTGGGTTTTTTTTAGGAATTTCTATACTGATTTCCACAGTGGTTGCACCAGTCTACACTCCCACCAACAGTAGAGAAGAGTTCCTTTTTCCCCACAGTCCCTCCAGCATGTTATTGGTTGATTTCTTGATGGTAGTTATTCTTTCTAGGATGAGATGGTATCTCAGAGTTGTTTTAATTTACATCTCTCAAACAACCAATGATGTTGAACATTTTTTCATATATTTGCCATTTCTATTTCTTCATCTGAGAAGTATGTATTCATCTCAGATACCCATTTTTGGATTGGGTCTTTGAATTTGGAGGGTCTGATATTTTTCAATTCTTTATATGTTTTGGATATAAGTCCTTTGTCTGAAGGACAATTGGCTAAAATGTTTTTCACACTCTGGGTTGTCTTTTCACTTTGTTGGTGATTTCTTTTGCTATGCAAAAGCTTTTTAATATGATGAAATCCCAGTTATTGATTCTTTGAAGTATTTCTTGTGCAGTCTGGGTTTTGTTCATGAACTCTCTGTCTATACCTATGTCTTCAAGGTTTCTACCTACTTTCTCTTGCAGTAGATTTAGAGTTTCTGTTTTAATATTTAGATCCTCGATCCATTTTGACTTCAGTTCAGTCCATGGTGATAGACTTGGGTCTACTTTTAGTCTTCAGCATGTTGAGAGCCAGTTTTCCAAGCACCATTTATTAAAGAGGCTATCTTTCTTCCAGTGAACATGTTTGGCCTCTTTGTCAAAGATAAGGTGGCTGAGTGTGTTTGTAGTTGTGCCTGCATCTTCTCCTCTGTTCCACTGATCCTCGGCTCTGTTTTGTTTTGTTTTGTTTTGTTTTGTTTTGTTTCATTACTATGCTGAGTTTATCAAGATAGCCTTGTAGTATACTTTCAAGTCAGGTATTGTGATGCCTTCTGCTTTGCCTTTATTGCCCAGAATTGCCTTTGCTATTCTAGGTCTCTTCTGGTTCCAGATGAATTTTAAGAATGTTTTCTCTAGTTCTTCAAGGTATGCTAATGGTACTTTGATCAGATTGCATTAAATCTGTATAACAATTTAGGGAGTATGGCCATTTTCACTATGCTGGCTCTTCTTATCCATGAGCAAGGAATGTCTTCCCATTTTCTGATATCCTCTTTGATCTCTTTTTTCAGAGTACTGTAGTTTTCAATATATAGAACCTTTACCTCCTTTGTTAAATTGATTCCTAAATATTTCAATTTTTTGGATGCTATTGTGAAGGGTATAGTTTCCCTAATTTCTCTCTTAGTGAGTTTGCTGTTTGTGTACAGGAATGCTATTGATTTTTGAGTGTTGACTGTGTATCCAGCTGTGCAGCTAAATTTGCTTATTAAATCTAGAAGTGTTTTGGTGGCGTTTTGGGGGTCTTCTATGTAGAGAATCTGTCATCTGTGAATAATGATACTTTAGCTTCTTTATTTCCTATCCTGATTTCCTTTCATTTCTGTCTCTTGTGTAAATGCTCTGGCTAGTGTTTTCAGAACTATGTTGAAGCCGGGCGTGGTGGCGCACGCCTTTAATCCCAGCACTCAGGAGGCTGAGGTAGGCGTAGCGTTGTGAGTTCGGGGCCGGCTTGGGCTACAACGCGAGCACAAGGCCGGCCTGAGCTACACAGTGCGACCCTGCCTTGAAAAACCCGGGCTGGGAGTTTGGCTCAGTGCCTTAAGCGCCTGCCCTGGCAGGCACAAGGTGTGAGTTCAATCCCCGGTGCCGCAAAAAAAAAAAAAAAAAAAAAAAAAAGAACTGTGTTGAATAGGAGTGGTGACAGTGGACATCCTTGTCTTGTTCCTGATTTTAAAGTGAAAGCTTTCCATTTTTGTCTATATAGTATTTTGGCTGTTAGTTTGTCATAGATGATGTTTATCAGATTGAGGTAAAGACCATCTGTTCCAATTTTCTGTAGTGTTTATATCATGAATGGATGCTGGATTTTGTAAAAAATTTTCTGTATCTGTTGAAGTGATCATGTGATTTTTGTCTTTGGCTCTGTTGATATGACGTATTATATTTATTGTTTTGCATATGTTGAACCATCCCTGCATTCCTGGAATGAATCCAACTTGGTCATGGTGTATAATCTTCTGGATGATTTGCATTTTGTTTGCTAGTATTTTATTGAGGATTTTTGCATCTATGTTTATTAGGGAGATTGGCGTGTAGTTCTCTTTTATGGCTGGGTCTTTCTCTGGTTTTGGTATCAAGGTAATACTTACCTCCAGGAAAGAGTCGGGGAGTATTGCTTCCCTTTTAATTTCATTAAAGAGTTTGAGGAGTGTTGGTGTTAAATCTTCTCTAAATTTCTTTTAGAGTTCAGCAGTGAATCCATCACAACCTGGGCTTTTCTTTGTTGTTAAGTTCTTAATTACATTTTCAGTTTCATTGACTGATACTGGATTATTCAGAATTTTTTTATCTTCTTGATTCAGTTTTGGTAATTCACACGTATCTAGAAATCTGTCCATTTCTTCTGGTTTTCCATACTGTGAGAATAAGATTTTCAAAGTGTGTATTGATGGTCTTCTGAATTTTCACAGAATCTGTAGTGATTTCACCCTTTTCATTCCTCATTGCATGAATTTGTATCTTTTATTTTCTTTTTTTGAAAAAGTTGTCTAAGGATTTATTAATTTTATTCTTTCAATGAACGAGCTATTTAGTTCATTAATTCTTTGTATTGTTTTCTTAGTCTCAATTATATTAGTTTCTGCTCTGATCTTTATAATTTCCTCCTGTCTGTGGGCTTTTGGCTTGACTTACTGTCTTCTTTTTCTAGAAGCTTGAGGTGCAACCTTAGGTTATTTGTTCTCACTCTGTTTTCCTGCTGTGAGAATTCATCGCTATAAATTTCCCTCTTGGGACTGCTTTCATTGTGTCCTGTAGGGTCTAGTGTGTTGTATCTGTATGTTTGTTTAATTGTGTAATTTCTTTTTTCATTTCATCTGTGACACATTGGTTGTTCAGGAGGTTGTTATTCAATTTCCATGTGTTAATGCAGTTTTTGTGGGTTTTTTGCCATTAATTTCCAATTTCATTGCACTATGGTCAGAAAATATGCATGGGATAATTTCAGTTCCTTTGCATTTACTTAAGCATGTTCTGTGGGCTAGCATGTGTTCTGTTTTAGAGAATGTCCCTTGTGCAGCTGAGAATATATATTCTGATGTTGCTGGGCGGACCACTCTGTAAACATCTAGTAAGTCCATTGTTCACAGGTTTTGTTCATTTCTGTTATTTCTTTGCTAATTTTTTGTCTAGTGAGATATTAAGGTCCCCCAGTACAATTGTGTTATTGCTCACTTGATTTTCTATTAATACTTGTCTTATATAATTGGGTGCTCCTATATTTGGTGCATACATATTTCTGATTGTTATCTCCTCCTCTTGAAGTTTTCCCCTAACAAGTATGTAGTGACCTTCTTTATCTCTTTTGATCATTGTTGGTTTGTAGTTCACATTGTCTGCAAATAGAATAGCTGCCCCTGCTTTTTTCTGGGTTCCTGTTGTATGGAAGATTGTTTTCCATCCCTTGACTTTCAGCCTCTGAGTTTCTTTTTGAGTTAGATGTGTTTCTTATATACAGCATATTGTTGAATCTTGTTTCTTGATCCATTCTGCCTATTTTTTTAATTGGTGAATTGAGGCCATTTACATTGATGGTTATTACTGATATGTATTGGCTTATCTTTGTGATGTTGTTTTCCTGTTGTTGGTTCCCTGCTTTTCCCCATTGTTTAATTGCTTGCCAAGTTTGGTGGTTTCTTTCTGTTGTTCTGGAAATTGTGGTCATTTTTATCTCTATCTAGAATATCTTTCAGTATTCTTTCTAGGGTTGGTTTGGTGGACGTGAATTTCTTCAGTTTTTGTCACGTAAGTATTTTATTTCTATATTAATTTTGAAAGATAGTTTTATAGGTTACATCAATCTGGATTGGAAGTGGTTTTCTTTCAGGACTTTAAATACTTCACTCCCAGCTCTTCCTGACTTGAGGGCTTGTGTTGAGAAGTCTGCTGTGATTCTGTTGGGCTTTGCTTTATAGGTTGTTTGTTTCTTTTCTCTAACAACTTTTAATATTCTGTTCATGTGCTGCATTTCTGGGATCTTGATTATTATATGTCTGGGTGTGGATTTATTTTGACTATGGCTAACTGTAGTTCTATATGCCTCACTTATCTATGTCAGATGCTTTTCTGCTATTTTCTGCTATTCTGCAGTTTTTTTATGTCATTTGTGTTCACTCCTGCTTTTTCATTGACATTGACTATTCTTATATCATTTTTCTTTGTGTCGTCTTGCAGCTGTTAAATTGTTATTTCCTGAGCTTTTGTTATTTTCAAGAGGTCTTTCCTTTCATGAATGCTAGCCGAGATCCTGTCTTCAAGGTCTGAAAGTCTGTCTTCAATTTTGTTCAGGTGGCTTTGCCCGCAGTGGAATTTTTAATTTCCTGGATATCTGTTTGAGTCCATTCCATGTGTTCTGTTTCTCTCCTATATTGATCATTCACGATTTCCATTCTCTTCATATCATCATCTATTTTTTTAATCTATTTCTACTCTAGATTTGCTGAGCAATTCCTTTATAAATGTTGACATTTCTTTTTTACCTGAGAGATTATTTCTGCTCTGATTTCCTCCACAGCCTCATGGATTTCTTTCTTTACTTCAGTTGCTGTCATTTCAGAAATGTCAAGCATGTGTGTTCCATTTTCCTCTATCTCGATGTCTCCTGGACTTGTTCTGGGTGGGCTGGAGGTCTGAGGTTGCATTTTGCTTCTGTGTCTTGCCGTTTTCTATTTCAAAAATGTTTATTTGTTTTCTGTGTTGATCCTTTTAAATTTTTGTAGTAGGTAGCTTTATCACTAGTTTCAAGGCCTCCCTAGGAAATGTCTGTTCTTCAGGGATGTCTTCTGTGTGTAGGAGGTTCCTGGGTTTGTGTCTGTTCCAAGATCCTATCTTTCCAATTAATTAAAAGTGAAATGTTGGTATCTGTTTGGCTCAGTCCCCAGTTCTTTGGTGCTGGGGTGTGGTGAAGATATTAGCCTAGAACTTCCTAGTATTGTTACAGAAGTGAGAACAACTAATTAAAACGGATACAACATTGTAATGATTGATACAGTGTGTCAATTTGAGAAGTTTAGAAGTTCAGTGAAGTGATTCAGCATGGGGCCAGGGGCCTCACTTTGTATGTATCCTCATCCTATGCAAGAGGAATGAAGGGAGATGGTGTGATTACTACACCCACCCTGGGAAGGGTAGCCTGCTTACAATATAAGGGAGGAGAGACTTGCTCTTCCCCTCTTTTGCTCTTGCTGCTTTTGCTGTCTTCTGCAACCTTGAACTGTTGCCCCTGTGCCAGGCCACCCTGCCTTGGAGCCAGCTGATTATGGACTAAAACATCCACAGACTGTGAGCTGAGTAACCCTTTCCTTTCTTAATTTTGGACGTCAGGTATTTTGTCTCAACAATGAGAGAAAAGTAACCAAGATAGGGCTGGGGATTTAGCTCAGCGACATAAGCGCCTGCCTGGCAAGTACAAGGTTGTGAGTTCAATCCCCTGTACCAAAAAAAAAAAAAAAAAAAAGAAAGAAAGAAAGAAAAGTAACCAAGCCAGACATCCTAGCAAAAGTAGTATAATTAGCAATAGCAGTAGCATCAAGCACAGTTTAAAAACTGAGAAACTGTGGTAACTGTTAATTTTGTACCTTTAACCATGGGAACAAAATGTACAACTATATTACAGAACTGATCATAAATTGGGAGCTTATATGCAGTATATTTCTCTTGGTAGAGTGGTTTTTTACCCTGTGGTGGGGAAGTTTAAGAAGGGTAGTGGATAAAACAAAGATAACTGAAAAGAAAGTGGAAGCCAGGCTGGCAGACAAAGAATGATCATGCAACCTTTGGGAAAGTAGAGAAGAGGACAGAAGAGAAGGAATGAAGGAGTAAGCAAGGGATTATCTGAACTTGGTCTGTGGCATTGGGGAATGGGATTAGTTTTCTGTGGCTGGAGTTCTTCCCAGCCCTTTAGAAAAGGGAAAAAAAGATAAGAAAAAAAGAAGAAGAGAAAAAAAGAGAAAAGGGGAAGCCCCACCAGCCTGCTTCTATTCTATGTGTCTTTGTTCCCAAGCACAGGGCTGGTTCACATAACTTACTGCCTGTGGGCTCGTATTATTACTGTTGCTCCTGATAACTTTCAGGCTGCTAGTCCTGCCTGTCCATCCCATGCACCCTGGCTGGGGGCACTGCTGTGTGGCTGATGTTCCTGCCAGTCTCTGGGGCTTCCTATGGTGCTTTTCACCTGGATCCTGGAGGGGCCAGCTGAGTTTCCTTTAAAAAAAAAATCTCACCTTGTAAGATTTGAATTGTCCAGGGATGGTTAGTGAGTCTGAACTTCCAGTGGCTCGTCTCTGTGACAGGGATATTACTGATTAGCACTGACTCCAAAATCTGTCTGTGACAGGGCAGTGTGCCAAGCACCTGTCGGGCATGAGTTCTTTAATCCTCAGCCAGTGCCTAAAGTAGGCATTATGATCACTCCATTTTACAGATGGGAAAATCAAAGCTCAGAACTACACAGTGACAAAGTCATAGTCATAGCAGCTTTAAGCCATAGAGTGGAGATTTGTATACAGATAGTCTAAAGCCAGTGTTTTTCTTTTAAATGACATTAAAGAGTGGTTATTTTTAATTTTTTATTTTATGTGCATGCAGTGAGATTTCCTTTTTTGGTATAACGTTCTGTGATGCTTAGGTTCTTGTGGAGATCACCACAAACAGTGTACAGAACAATTCCAATTCTGCAAAGAGCGCTCTCAGGCCATCCTGCCTCTTAGATGCGGTGGGATGAGGCTTTTTCAGTATGGAGTTTAAATTGCTCCTTCCTCCATTAGTGGCTCGGAGAAGCCCTGGGGTGGAATGCGGACTTCTCTTCCACCCTTGCCTGCATTTTCCTGTGACAAAGCCGGCTCTGTTTCTGGTACCCTTGGCAGCCGAGCTGTTCATTCAGCCATTTCAAGATCATTGTTATTCTCTAGACACAGCCTTGAGTGAGGTTACCTCGACTTTTGACTGTGTGACCCTGTTTTTAGTTTTTTGTCTGTCTTCCACTGGATAGTTCTCAAGAGTCTATTATTGCCAGGCACTGGGTTTGGGGGCAGGGGTTCAGGTGAATAAGACAGACCTGGCCTTGCCCCTGGAAGGCTCCAGGGGAAGTAGGGGTGGCAGGCATGCAAATGGGCCAGTGCCCCCCACAGGAACGTGTGCCAATAGGGGGCAGCCCTAGCAGCTGTAGGAACTCAGAGAATGACAGCCAGACCTAGACTTGGATGAAGTTTCCATAGGAAGACGACCTCTGAACTTCCACTAGAGAAGTAAAGAGCTAAGTGGAAGGATGAAGAGATGTTCCCACCAGAGGCAGTGGCCAGTGCTAGGGTGCAAAGGCGAAGAGAGCCAGCCATCCTGGAGCAGGGGGAAGGGACAAATTGCAGAGGCCCCCTAAACCCCACCTTCCTTGGTCACAGCCATGTCCCATGTCCCCAGCCCTCAGAAAGGAGCCTGGCACATGGTACATTCCCGTAAGTGGGTACCAAATGAATGAATGAATGAATGAGGAGTGTGACCCACAGAGCTGATCAGATTTTCCCTTTAGAGAGAATGCTCCTCTCTCCCCTTCCTGCCCGGCCTTCTGGCCCAGCACACCAGGACACAGGGATAACCAGAATCCTCAGCCCCACCGTCCTCCTTGCCTTTGCCACTGCCATGTGGATAAAGAACAGTCAGAACACAGCCTTGAATCCAAAGCGTCTCTGATGCGAGACACCACAAGCACTTGCATTTGGGCCCCATTCCAAGCATTCACTTAATTGAAAAAAAGGGAAAAATTGGCAGCCAGCCATCCTCAGTGTGTCACTTACTATGGCGCCTGCGCTTGGGGATTCTTACTGCTGATTTGGGGATAGGAAAGCTCTGGCCCAGGCCCAAGAAAGCCTCAGCCCGGCTTTGGGGATTTGGGAAGAGAAGGGACTCCAGAGGCTGAAAGGGCTGGGATCAGATCTCATGTCATCTGCTTTCCAGCTACATGACTTAGGTGTGCGTGGGTTTCTTCCTGTCCCACCTGTAGGTAACCCCAGCTTGCTTACATGTGAGCTGTGAGGATTAGACGTGGCATATGTAACGTGCCTAGTCGGTGACAGTGCAGAGCCAGCACAGTGCAGCACAAAGTGGGAATCACAGCTCCCGTCTCACCTGGGTCCCCCACACTGTACCATCTTGGGGTTCCTTCCTAGCATTGTGCCACTTGGCAGCACTTCTCCCTAGGAGGAAATTTAAGATACTTTCATTTAAAAGAGAAATCCCCATTCCTCAGCACTTCTTGTGGCAAGGCTGCTGTGGGTTGTTGGGAAATCAAACAGACTGCAGGGTGTTGCAATTCCAAGAGCTTGGAGGTGCTGACCTACATAGGCCAGATGTTGGGCAGACAGCTGGGCAGAGTTGACAGATCAGAACCAAAGGGGACTCATGGTCTTCAGGAGGGCTATGGAATCATGTTTCCCATTAGTTAAGCTGTGGGAGCCCATCCAGCTGCCTCTGCTCCCTCCTCCATGCTTGTCTGCCTGTTTTTGTCCTTCCCTCCCTCCCTCCCTCTTCCTTTCTTTCTTTTCCTCCCCTGCCCTCTCCTCCTTTCCTCTCTCTCCTCTCCTCATTACCTCTCACCCTTCTGAGGACTATGCCCAGGCAGCATATTGCCAAAGGGGTACATTTGGAGCCCAGCTAGTTATTAATGACCAGGCTCTGTACAGGATGTCGACTCAGAAACCTAGATGGTGTTAGAAGTGGGGTACAGATTACATCCACCTTTTAGAAATGCTTTGGTCTGTAGATATGTGGACACCCTTAGACCTACTCACAAAAGGCTACTCTTGAGGAGTGGCTTATCTGCATCTTTGTTTTAATTAATTTCCTTGATTGATACATAGTAATTGTATATATTCATAGGGTACAGTGTGATGCATCAATACTTGTATACATTGTGTTACCATCTAACCAAAGTAATGAGCATATCTAATCACCTTAAACATTTATTTCTATGTGATGAGGACATTCAAAAACCTTTCTGCTGGGTATTTTAAAACATACAGTTCCTAATGTCAACCATGACTGCCACCCTGTGCAATAGAAAACCAAAACATATTCCTCCTTTCAGTCTACAGCTCATTTCTCTCTCTCCTCCCTGCCCCCTACCCTCCCCAGCCTCTGCCAACCATCTTTCCACTCTCTGCCTATCTTATTTCACTTGATGCAGTGCTTCAGGGCTGCACGTGCTTTTGTAGTTAAGCTTGCTTTGGCTGCGTAGCAAGACAGCTTCAGTGATCCTGTGGCAGGAATTGTGCATCCTGTGGGTGAAAGCCATAGCTCCGCAGTGTGCTACACAGACACACTGGGTTTCCTCCCTCCATGTAGCAAAGGCTGTCACTTTTCTCAGGTATAAACTGCAGTATTCTAAAGGGCAGGCCAGCCTTACCACTACCACCCCGTCCCCAGCATCTCCCCAGGAAGGTCCTGGCCTCTGGTCCTCCCTACTAACTGTGACTGTGGACAAGTTCTGTCCTTCTCTGTCCTCACATCCCTAATTATAAAATAAAGGGCAGTATAGGTGGAGCAAGGTTTTCACATCTTAATGTCTTGGAACCCTCTGTTGTGTGCTTGAAGCAGGTGAGGCAGGGCTGTGGCCAGCATAGAAGCCAGGCTGTGTTTACGGCCTCTGCTGATGGTTGCCTGTGGCACCGTGGACCCTCAGTGTTTGCCGATGTGACTGCAGGCCCTACCACATGTAGGAGAGCTGAAAGTGACAGTGTGCTGTGGAGGGCAAGGTGGACAGCCCAGAGCCCCATGCATTTGCTCTACAGGACTCTGGGGTTTCTTGTAGGCCAGTATAACAGCTGACCTAGGTCACTTCCAATAGCTGTCCAGGTTTGCAGTTCTCTGGGCAAGTTATTATGCAAGAGGCCCAGAAGGACACAAGAAACTGCAAGAAAATACAGACACTGTCATAGACATGCAAAGAGTCCACAGTGGAGCGTACGACCCTGAGCTTCTCAGCGCTCAGTATCTCCGTTTGTCGGAAAGGGTTAATCTGGATGAGGGATGCCAGGTATATAGCTCACAGGTCACTGTTTCACTCCCCACCCTATGATAGACATTCCTAATGGATCACAGAGCTCCATCTTGCTGATGTTCCTTTCTCTAGCCACGCCCCCTTGTCCTGGCTCGTTACATATTTTATGTGGTCTCTTGGGTCATCCCAGATCTCCTGCCATCATTGTACGGCCAAGGAAGGACTTCTGATTTACGAGGTGTTGTAATTGATTGAACTATAAACCTCAAAACTCCAAATACAAGGAGAATGCAGGCCTGTCCTTACTTCGTCCTGAGGCACCAGCACAATTGTTTACAAATCCACAAACTCTCTGTACTGTGTATTCCTAATTCAATATTCTTCACATTGACTTGCTTTTCTTTTTTTTCTTTCCTTTTTTTTTTTTTTGTGCTTAAATCTCTTTTAAATGGAAACTTTAGCCATCTACCATAAATGGAAAGCCAAAAGCACTTGCTAGAAATAGAAAGAAATGAAATTCAAAAGAAAAAGAAAATCAGTGCATGTTAAATTCTTCCTGGCAAGAGAGGCCTGTGCTGAGGCCTTGCACCCCCTCCCTGTGAGAGGAACCCAACAAGTGGTGGAGGGCGTGGCAAGAAACAAAACACAACACAATACTGGCCAGCGCGTCCCCCAAATGTGATAACTTTGTGATATGACCAATGCAAGTAGCCCCACCCCTTCTAACTGATGTCAGCCAGGTCCTCAGCCAACCCAAGAAACTCCACCAAATAGGTTCACAGACAAAAGCAAGATCGGAGGACATTGCCCCGTGCCTTGGAGCTTTTATTAGCAGGGCAAAAACACCTTCTCATGTTGTTGAGTTCACGTGATGAGAACCCATGAGATCGCTGTGCTGGCGAGGCCAGCCAGCAGCTGGTCCACATCATCCTGCCCTGGGGATGGCCTGTCCATGCAGTTGTTGGGCCTTTCCAGGAGTCACAGCCATGTGCAGGGATGCAGGCCACAGCGAGGCTGCAGGAACAAAGTTTACCCGGGGACTGGGGGTGTCTTGCAGGGGCAGCCTGGCTGTTTCTGGCCTGCCATTCAGCATGGCCCCAGCCAGTCCCTCTGATCTCTCTAAGACCTTTTATGATTTTTGCTAGCCTCTTTCTGTATTCTAGGAAGAACTGACCCCTTGTCTGTGACAATTGGAAATGGTGCCTTATTTATGGGGTGCCCCCAGGCCCTGGGAACTCCCCTCTCCCTTGACCTGGCATTGGACCTGCCAAGGGAGTTGAGGGTGAGGGCTGCAGTGACATCTGGAGAACATCTTCCCCCAAGTCCCAGCCATGAGTAGAGTTTCTGGCCCCATCGATTCCATTTCTAGGTCCTTACCATAGCCTTTAAGGTAGAAAAGACCAGTGTCCCTATTCAGAGAACACAGCAGTTCCACGAGGCAAGGGTCTTACCCTAACACACACATTTCAGCACAGGGCAGAGATCCCGCTGCATCCCCAACCCATGAGAACCACATCCTCCCGCCTCCAAGTGGGTGTTCCTGTGCCATCAGCTGTGCCCATACCCAGCACATGCTCCACTGGGCTGGACCAGAGTGACAGAGATGGTGCCAGCCTGGGGCTCCAGAAAAGCAAGTGCCCATGGACAGGTTTCTCCCAGCCCTTCTAGGAAGTGACATCTTTTTTCCTGGATCAGAAAATGCGAGGTGGTCCCTGACTTAGGACAGTCTGACTTCAAATAGTGCTTTGAATTTTGAACGTGGATCTTTTCTCAGGCCAGTGGTGTATAGTCCAGCACTCCCAGTACTGGACATCAGCAGGGAACCCCAGCTCCCCGTCAGCCCTGCACTCACCATGGGAAGCAGGCCATGCTCTATTGTGCACGGTGTTCCTGAACTGGAGGAGGTGTGCAGGTTAGGTGGATTCAATGCATTTTTGACTTAGGATATTTTCCACTTTGATAGGTTTATTGTGACACAAGCCATGCTAAGCAGAAGAGCTTTCCATACAGTTAAAAATCTGGAAATACAAGAAAGTATTAAAAACAGAATTTTAAAAGTCCTCCATTTCCTAGAAACCCAAAGTAAACCACTGACACATGCATGTACAAAAATACACATTTATGTATTATGCAGTCAATCCTCCTTATTTGTGGATTCCATATTTGTGAATTCACATACATACTAAAATTTGTTTGTAACACAAAATTAATTCTTGCAACACTTTTGTGGGCATTTGCAGATGTGGGTTTGTGCAGAGTGGTGAAAATGTGAGTCCCCCAGTGTGTATGTTCCCAGCAGAGGTCAAACAGTGACTAAACAAGTATCCTTTTCCTGGTCTGTTTAGTACCATGTGTTTTACTTTTCTTTTTTTTTTTTTTTTTTTTTTTTTTTTTTTTTTTTTTTTTTTTTTTTTTTTTTTTTTTTTTTTTTTTGCTTTTTAATGGTGACTGCATGGTTTAAAATGGCCCCAAGCACAGTGCTAAAATGCTGTCGGGTGTTCCAAGCACAAGGAGGCTGTGAAGTACCTTACTATGTATGTTAGATATCTTCCGTCAGTCATGCGTGATAGCACTGCTGGCCATGGGTTCAGTGTTAATGAATTTATGATACATTTTTAAAAGCTGTCTTTAAAGAAACACATCAAGCTGGGTATGGTGGTAGACACCTGTAATCTCAGCTACTCCAGAAGTTGAGGCAAATTCAAAGTTAGCCTGGGCAGTTTAACAGGACCCTGTCTTGAAAAAGTAAGTGCTAGAGATGTAGCTCAGTGCTCCCTGGGCTCAATCCCCAGTACTGAAAGAAAAAAAAAAAAATCCATGCATTACGTAAGTATCTATTGATCAGTCGTGTGATGAAAATGAAAAGGGCTTGAAGGACCTTAACCCTGTGCTTGAGGAGTGTTGGTTAAGTATTTACTAAATCAGTGTTCTCAGTGCTATAGAACATAACTACTGCCAGTAATAAGAAGCAACTATGGGCATGTGTGGAGTGTGTGCATATTTGCATATATATGTACACTTTCGTATGCTATATGCAATTATATGCACTTATCCCTTGATATCCCTGACAGAGTGGTTTCAAAGCCCCCGCAGGTATCAAAATTCAGATGCATAAAATGGCATAGCATTTATACATCCTTTTATATACTTTAAATCATCTCTCTATTATTTATAATACCTCATAAAATGTAAATTCTATGTAAATAGTTCTACTGTATTGTTTAGGGAATAATAGCAGGAAAGTCTGTACATGTTTAATATAGACACAGTTTTTAAACTGTATTCCATCAGCGAATGTGGAACCTGCATATACAGGGGGCGAACTATAATTTCTTTTGAGACTGAGATTACATTGTTTTAGCACCCAGACTTCCCTCTGTGCATCAGAATTGTTTTAGTTGCCCAGAACCCCTCGTCATGCCAAAAGGGGAATTAAGCGGAAGGCCCCAGTGCCTGTCGTGCGTCACAGAGGCCACAGACAGCCTGGGAAGCGGGAACTAACTGGAGCACGGGCCGGGGCCAGGCTGGGTCCCCTGTACCCCTGCTCACCGCAGCTCCTCTCCGTAGCCTGCGCGTCAGCATAGCACGTGGAGATGGCTCCACACTGCAGTGCTTCTGGAGGGAGCTGAGTTGCTCAGGTCTAATGCAGATTGTGGAATAAGAGAGAGAACCTGGTTAGCGTGGCTTGGGTCAGGGGTCTCTCTCTCTCCAGAGGCCAGTCCGATGTGGCCGTGGGGAGCAGGCATGACAGGTGATCCTCCTTATGCAAGGCATCCACCAAGGGATTATCATACTTTTAAATTTTTCCAAGTTTAAGAAAAGTGGAAGCCCAGGGAAGGTTGGTCCTTAGAGAAAGGGAGTCACTCCGGCCCTGGCTGCAAGACACCTAACACTGCCCTATATGAGCAGTCTACATTCCTAGTCCTTTCAGTGGCAGCTCCCGGCAGGTGGGGCTGACCTGAAACTCCCTGGCATGGACCCCAACCCTAAGGAGGGGTGGAAAAGCCAGGGTGGAGGAAGCCCTGACACCAAGCAGGCGCACATGTGGCAGTTGGCATTTGGGCCAGACGTGGCTTCCCTCCACTGAGGCCTAGAGATAGAAGTAGGGTATTGGGGCCTTCCCCATAGGCAACTATGGGGAGGGGACAGAGCGCTGCCCCTCAGCAGCCAGGAAACCTGTGCACCGGGTTAGGTGAGGTGGGGGCTCTATCCCCTGGGCCCCGCAGACCCAGAGAACAGAGAGGAAGGCAGAGAGGGCAGAACCTTAGGAAGATGGCTGGGGTAGAGCGAGGGGGAACAGGGTGCGGATGTCCATTGGGAGGGGCAGTGAGCAGGATCGGGATCCCCCTTGCCTCTGCTTCCCTGTCCTTACTGCAGTGATGGTAAGGGTAGGGCTGAGGATGAGGATGATGGAGATGGTGACAGTGAAGGTAACAATGAGGAGAGCTTCTCTGTGTGGAACATTTGCCGTATCCAAGCACTAAGGTAAGCAGTCTACATTCATGGTCTACATTGGTCTACATTGGTCTACATTTAATCGTCACCCTGACTCAGCTTACTACTATTATGGTTCCCACTTTTTATGATAGGGAAACTGAGTTATGGAGAGGTTAAGCCACTTTTCCAAGACCACATGGCCAGTTGAGCTGAAAACAAAATGTGAATCCAGGCCTCTGTAACCACTGGACTCCATGATCTCCCAGAACAGTAAGCGAATGTACAGTTAAACTCAGGAACAGTTGAGAGATAAGGAGGCTACATTCGTCTGGACAGGAGCAGGATTCCCTAGTGCAGCAAGGCCAGTAGGGTCAGAGAGAGCCTGAGTTCGAGGCCTCATTCTGCACTCAGTAGCTGTATGACCCTAGAAAAGTGACTACTTTTTAGCCTTCATCTCTCACTAGGAAAAGGCAGGAAGTGCCTGGCTGGCCTATAGGCTTGTGGGAATCAGAGACCAAATCTGTTGCCATCTGTCCTACCTCTGCCCCAGCACCCTCGCCATGGTTCCCCCAACTACCTCCCACCCTCCTCTGGCTGGTAGTGTTTTCTCACCACCTTAAGGGAAGTAAAGAAACCCAGGAGTTGTGGCCTGGTGAGGCTGGAGTCGTGATGGGGTTGGGAAGTCAGGTGGGGAGGGTGTAAGTCACGCAGGCCTGCTGAGAAGTTGAGTAAGAGGAGCAGTAAACTGTGGGAGCCAGAAATGCTGTTTCCTTCAAACCCCAGTTGTGGTCTCTGTGCTTCCTCATTCCCAGAGGGAGGAAATCCCAGCTGCTTCCTTGGACTCACTGCTCCAGATGTGGGTGTGGGGGGTGACGTGGGGTGTTATGGAGCGTGGTGAAATAGGGCAGCTGGTCGAGAGGACAGATAACGGAAGCAAAGTGATCCCAAACATGGCCAGGTCCTTTCTCACAGAGCTCAGGTCTGCCCAAGACAGGCATTTCTATCTGTGAGACTTTGACTTCCTGATGTCTCATTTTCCTCCCCATTAATTCATTAAACATATATTTCCACTGGGCTCAGTGCTGGGCCCTGACACAAGGAACAATGCACTGTCTCTGCTGTCAGGAAATTTAGAGCCCACTAGGAAAACTGTTACTTTAGACAGCTATAATACAGTGTGATTCACTTCATGACAGTGAATTGGCTGCCAAGGAGACACCTAACCAGGAGCTCAACTAGTATTGTGGGGAAGGAGCAATGATAGAGGACTTTCTGGAGGAAATCGCGTTCGCACTGTGCCTCGCTACTTTATTTATAGAACATCCCATGTTCTGGATTTGTCTGTTTGTTTCCTCATAGTGTTATTTAGCTTGTTCTCCTCTCTCTGTTATTTCCTACAAATTAGAACTTAGGTCATTAAGTTTGAGATTCAGGTTAAATATTTTTGGCAACAATGCTGACAAGATTTTGTAAATTTTCTATATATCTCCCTGAGGGCCACATAAGATCTGCTTGTCCGTCTGTGGTTGATGCTAGGTTTGATTGCCTTGTTACAGTTCTACAAGGTTACATATCTCCCCTTTGCTGGGAAGGTAATCATCCTCTGACATTGTGTGACAATCCTGCTCTCCTGTAACGTTTTACCCAGTGGTTCAGCATCCACTGAACATCTTTCCCGAGCAGCTCTGCCCTTTTCCTTTACCATCAGCAACATGAGACTCCTGTTGATACACATTCTCATCAGTACTTGTTATTGTCGGTATTTTTTATTTTAACCATGGGAATAGACGCACGGTTGTATTAGTCAGCTTTCCATACTATGACAGAAACACCTGAGATCAACACCTTATGACAAGGAAAGGTTTATTTTGGCTCACAGTTTTGGAAGTTTCAGTCTGTAGTTGGTTGGTTTCATTGCTTTTGAGCCTGTGGAAAGGGAGCACATCATGGTGGGAGTAGATTATGGAGGAAACTGCTCACTTCCTGGCACCTGGGAGGGAAGGAGACAGGAGGGCTCAGGGTCCCAATATCCCCTTCAAGGACACACGCCCAGTGATCTGACTTCCTCCCGATAGGCCCCACTTCCTAAAACAGTGATGGCAAACCTTTTAGAGCTTTCAGTGATAACCAACAGCTGGCCGTGGCACATGTGCCATAGGTCCACTAGTGTCCTAGTGGTTCCACCACCTTGTGGTAGCTCCATGGACTGGCCACTGAGCCTTCACCACAGGCCTTTAGAAGGTTGCTTACCAAACCAGAGGAGTAATGGCATCTCTTCACAGTATCGGTTCGCACTTCTCCAGTGGCTAAGCATATTGATTATCTGCTCATGTACTTCTTTGCTGTCCGTGTGTGTCCTCTTTAAAGAAGTATCGTTCAAGTCTTTTGTCTATCCTGTAATTGGGTTAGTAGTTTTCCTGCTGTGGAATTTTGAGACTTCTAAAATATATCCTCAAAAGAAGTCCTTCCTCCGTTGTGCCACATATGTTTTGAGGGCTGTGCCATGGAGAAAGTTTTAGGATCATTTCCAGGAAACATGAGGTAGAATATATAAATCTCTGCAAGAAATCTGCTTTTTAAAAACATTTTTTCTTACATTGTGGTAACATATGCGTAATATGAAGTTTCCCATTTCACCTTTTTTTAAGTGGACAGTTCAGTGGTATTAAGTACATTCACTTTATTGTATGACCATCACCACCATCCATCTCTAACCTTATATTAGTTATAGTTGTTTAGAGGACCAGATCAGTGGGAAATACAGGTATAGTTGTGGGAGGGATTTATCAGAGGTGGGAAAAGCCCTCAATGGCTGTTCGCAGGATGAGAGGCAGGAGAGTCCGCGGTGGGATTGGAGCTCTTTGAAACGGGCATACTACCTTCTTCTCTGCCTTTTTTATTCCATCCAGGCAACAAGCCCATTGTTTGGTGCCACCCATATATGATGTGGGTATTGTCCATCACTTCGCTGGCGTACGTGTCGATCATCCACAGACATGCCCAGAACTGTGCTTCAGTGATCTCCTAGGCATTTTTTAATCTGTTCGAGTTGATGTATCATGATTAGCAGTCACAAACCCATTAAATAGCCTCTCCTCATTCCTTTCTTTCTAGCAACTACCATTTTCCTTTCTCTCCAGTAGTTCAACTACTCCAGGTACTCATATCATTAGACAGCATTTGTCCTTTTATAGCCTGTTTATTTCACTTACCATAATGTTATCGAGTTTCATCAGTGTCATAGTGTATGTCAGAATTTCTTTATTTTAAAGACTGAGTAATATTTCATTATGTGTTATACACACGTTTTCTTTATCTGTGTGTCTGAGTTCATTTTGTGCTGCTGTGGAAGAATGTCACAGGCTGATTATAGTGGACAGAAATGCTCACATTTCTCACAGCTATGAAGTCACTGGTCACAGAATGTTCAGCAAGAGCCCTCTTGTTCTATCCTCACGTGGCAGAAGGGCTGAGAAGATGAGGGGGAGACGAAAGGGGGAGCCTTTTATAAGGAACCCACAACCATGATAATGGCATCATCTTGTTCATGAGGACAGAGCCTTCATAGCCTTGACACCTCTCCTTAGGTCCCACCTTCCAGCACTGTCGCACTGGGGATTAACTTGTCGGCACATGCTTTTTGGGCAATGCATTCAAACCCCAGCACCTTGTATTTATGATGGACACTTGCGTGTCCTCTTGGCTGCTTTGAATGGCGCTGCTGAAGAAGTTGGCATTTAATTCCCTAACACCAGGCCGCAGAGTATTACCTGGGTTTGGAATATGATCTCAAAGCCAGGTCAGGTGTGTCCATTTTGGTTTGGTTGCAAGTAACAGAAACTAACTCTTAACTGTTACAAGTAAGAAAGCAACTATTAGCTTTTCATTACTACAGTAAAATATCTGCAGCAACTAACTTACTAAAGAAGAATGGTTCATCTGACTCACAGTTTGGGAGGTTTATATCCAAGGTCAGGTGGTCCCATTGGTTTGGGCCTCTGGCAGGACTTTGTATCAGAGCAAACAGTCACATCTTGAGCTCAGAAGCAGTGAGAGACTGAGAGACCAGAGTCCCACAGTCTTTGTTAAGGACACATTCCCAAAGATCTAAGGACCTCCTAGTAAAATTAACCTCTTAAAGGACCACAGCACCTCTCATTATCACCAACCTGGAGACCGGACTTTCACACAGGGACCTTTGGAGGACACTCGGTTATGCCCAAACCATAGCAAACTGTTTTGGTTCATGTCGGCAAATTGTCTCAGTTTAGGCTAGACCGTGTTTCAGATGATATCCTCAGGACTCAGCCTTCCTCTCTGCCTCTTAGTTTTACTGTCTTGTGGGTGACAGCTACTTGCTGTGGAATAATTCCTGGTGCCAAGGTGTCCTAGCTGGCCATCACAGTGGGTGAGAGTCTCTTCCTTTTAGAAATCTTGCAATCGAAAATCTTAAAATTGGGTCCCATCAGCCTGGCTTGGGTGAATTATCCATCCATTCCTGAACTATCTTTGTAGCTTCACACTGGTATAGTGGACTGGACCTGGGACACGTGTCCAGCCCCCTCACAAAGGCTAGGGGAGGAAAGACATGACTTTCCAGAGAAATCAAGGTGCTGTCCCAAAGGAGGGGAAAAGGCACCAGACAAGCAGGAACATGGGATACCCACTCTGAGGAAAAACACACTTTGTACTTCTCATTTGTGCCAGGCACTGGACAAGGCTCTGTATTTGTTAGGTATTTAAATCCTCAATGAAGATGACTCCCCATTCCACAGAAAAAGACACTGCGGCCATGGCAGGTGGTGTCTTGTGAGTCTTTGTACCCGTAGCACAGAGCTGGCATTGGAACCCAATGCATATTCCATCTTACTGGCTCCAAATCCAGGACTAAGGCAATTCTCATTAAAAAGTTAGGTCTGTACCTAAAAACTGAAGTGTCAAATCTGGTTCCGAGGTTGATGCCAATAAACCAATTAGGCTTGCAGCAGAGTTCTTGTACCGTACGTACAGAACTTTAAAAAATTGTAAACAAGAGACTGAAAATGAATTGTGTAACAGGATTTTGTTTCCATTTATGGAAGGTTGCTTTGTTTTTGTGTTTTAAGAAAGCACACAATATTTGATGATCTTTCTCTTTTTTTCTGTCTTGTTTTTTAATCCTCATTGGCAGTGTCCTTTACAGACCATCTTGCAAATTTTTCTTGAACATCCCCAGGGATGGGAACCTTTGGTATAGTATTTTTCCTTTCTAGGCCTCAGTTTACCCCTGTAGAAGGCAGATTGTTAGCCTAGCTGAGTTCAGGGGTTTCTTTCAGCTTTTAATTTCTTGTTGGAGTTGCAAAAGTCCCCTTGCTTTTGTCCCTGCTCCTCTCCAAACCATTTTCCACATAGCAGCTGAAGGGATATATATGGATGTTTTTAAAAATACACAGTTGGATAGAGTCTCACATTTGATCATTGCACATTTATACATGGGCTGAATTAACATACTGTACTCCATAAATATGTACAATTAAAATCACAATGGCACCCACATGCAATCAGCCCTCTGCTCTGTATCCTTGGGGTTCCGCATCCCCTGATTCAACCACCCTCAAGACAAAATGTTTTTTTAAAAATCCAGAAAGTTCCAGAATGCAAGATTTGTCACACATTGAATGCTAGACTGAATCCATACAAATATGTAAGTGTGTTAGGTATTATAAGTACTCAAGCGATGACTTAAGGTATACAGGAGGATGTCTGTAGGTTTTATGCAAATACCGTGCCAGTTTATGTAAAGGTCTTGAACAGCTGCAGAATTTGATACCCATAGGGTTCCTGGAACTAGTGGCTCATGGATGCATGGTGTATCAGTACATTAAATGCTTCCCTCCACCCATTAAAACTCTTCAGTAGAACAGCAGCCCCACTCCTTTCTGTGACCTGGAAGCTCCTTGTCTTCCAGCTGTGGCCCTCTCCTCAGCTTCCCCCTTCCTCCTCCAGCTCCCCCACCACGATGCTGTCCTGTGCTTGTGTGAGCCCAGTATACCTCAGCCTCTCTGCCTTTGTTCCCACCATTTCTCTTGCCCGCAATGTCCTTTCTTCAGCACTCCTGAGACCAGCTCCTTGTCCTTTAGTTCTCAGTTCAAAGATCTTCCCTTCCCAGGCCACCTCAACTAAGAAGCCAGCCCTCCTACCCCCACCTCTGTTGTGAACCCTCATAACAGTCTTTGGGCCTCCCTAGCACTCACTGTAACCTTCCATGTCAGAGGATGATTGGTTCCAGAACCCCCAAGGACACCTAAATCCACAGATGCCCAAGTCCCTTGTATAAAATGCTGTCGTATTCTCATAGAACTTATGCATTTCCTCACATATTCTTTAAATAGTGCCTACATTATTTATAATACCTAATACAATGTAAATACTATGCAAATAGTTGTTAAATCACTGAAGAATAATGACAAGCGAATAATGATAAGAAATAATGACAAGGGACAAAAATTGAAGATACAGAAGACTGATTGCATTTATATGCTATTGTGATTTTAGAATTGAATACAAGTGCATCCATGGTAGGCCTAACTAGGCAGCATTTTCAGTCTCTGGAGGTGGGGACCCTGGGTACACAGGGTGGATAGACATGTCTGCTGGTTTGCTGACTTGTCCATCTTCTCACTCTCTAAGGGCAGGGTCAGAGTCTGTCTTGTTCCCAGTTGTATCCCAACACCTAGCAGAGGCCTGGCACACAAGAGGTGCTTAATAAATATAAAATGAATGAACAAATGAATAGGAGCCATTCAGCCCTCCATGCTGGAGACTTGATGAGGGAGTGTTGAAGGCTACCAAGCAGATTGGAAGACGTCTTTAATAATACTTTCCGTGTGCCTGGCTGGCCAGGTGGATTTCGAAGTGCAGCCTACTTTTCATCAGGAACTCGCATCTCTAAAGTAATAGCCACCCCCTGCCTCTTGCAGGATGCCTTGGCCTTTTCTATGGCTGCGTGAGTTGCCTAGGAATGGTGAACAAAACAAAGGATGGGGTGAGCCAGGCTGCCCACAACCAAGGTGTTAAAACAGTCCCCAGGACTGGGGAAGCATTGGGGAATCCAAATGCAGGGCTCTAGGATTTGTTGATTGTTTCCTGTCTGCCTGGAAAGGAACTCAGGGCTTCGCCTCTTATCATCAGTTTCACAGATAAGGAAGCCAAGACTTGAGAGTTGGGAAATGGTGAGTCTAGTGCTTCTCTGCTCCACAGCTAGAGTTCCTTCCTTTCTGCCTGCTTCTTTGAGATAAAATTGTGTGGGGTTTACAGAGGTCAGTGAGCATCTTAGGCTGGCATTCCAGGCTACCTCACAGCTTGTCCTGATTTTTCTGTCAATTTTCATCTCTTTTCACCTCGATGATGTCCATGGCGTTCGTACTGGACTCTGGCTCCATCCCCCTGAAACTGTTCTCCCCTTTTTTCTTTTTGTTGGGGGCGACCTAGGGGGGATCTCAGTATGTAATCCAGGCTGACCTTGAACTCACTATGGAGCCCAGGCTGGCTTCAGACTCACAGTCCTCCTGCCTCAGCCTTCTGAGTACTGGAATTCTAGGCCTTCACCACCACGTTTGCCTCCTTTTCCTGTTTTGAATGTGGGTGCTCTTATAAGAATTCACTTGAAAAGAGACCCAGTCTAAAACCACTCTAGAAACCACTGCCAGGTCCAGTACCCCATCATTCCTGAAGTGGTCCTTGTTTCTCAGTCCACCCATCATCTCTCCACCCACGCTCTCTCCTTTCCTCGCCAGCTAAGTCATACAGGTCTGACAAGGTACACTCTGATGACTCTAGGCTTCAGAGACCTCTCTCTTCCCCCACCCCCATATCAGTCTGCACTAGGTGACAGGTATCAGAGACCCAACTTAAAGTGACCTCAGAGATAACTCAAGAGGTTGGATGTGCCTCACAACATAATTATAAACAGGACAGTACCTTGGTGGTTTAAGCTACAAGCAGAAATAGATATAAAGGTCGGACTGTTTCCTCAGCAGTCTGCTGATGGCATTGTTCTTAGGTAGGCACCTCACAAATGATAGTAGGATGGCCCCAGTCTAACAGCTTCAGAGGAGCTTACCTTTCTCGAGAACTGGAGCAGAAGACTCAACTCTGACTCCCTCCCAGCTCTGATTGGCCCAGTTCAGATCATGTAGTCACCTTTTTTTTTTTTTTTCCTAGTGCTGGGGATTGAATGTAGGGCCTTCTGCTCGCTAGGCAAGAGCTCTACCTCTGAGCCACAGCCCCAGCTCCACACCTTTGTCTCTAAGGGGCTGGGCTGAGATAAAGAAGTAGGTTCCCTGGACAAAAGTTGAGGTGTTCTTGTTCAAAAGAAGGGGTAATCATTAGAGGACAAGAACAATGGCTGTCCACAGCCCACATGTTATTCATCTTCATTGATATATCTTTTGTCTCTGTTTATCAGCCCCCCAATGCTGTAACATGTACCTAAGCTAAATCAGCTTATAAGGAGAGGTTGATTTTGGCTCACAGTTTGGAAGGCTTCAGTCCGTGGTCTCTTGGCTATATTGCTTTTGGGGCTATGGCAAGACAGTACATCAAGGCAGGGAGCATGTGGTGGAGCAAATCTGTTGACCTCATGGTGGCTGGGAAGCAAAGAGAGACAGGAAGGGGCTGTGGTCCCACTCTATCCTTCCAGGGCATGCCCCAGTAACCATCCTGCCTTCCACCCAGCACCCTTTCTAAAGGTTCTGCCATCTCCCAGTAGTGATTTAGGCCCCAGCCTTTCATACAGGGCCTTTGTGGGACATTGCAGATCCAGACCCTAGCATTTGCCAACAAACCCTAGCTCATGGAGGGCAGAGGCCCTGCCTGTGACCCCATAGCTCAAACAAACCTGAGCCCCATCATGTGCACAGCACATCTGTGTGTCCAAAGAGTTGTCCCATGTGTGTTTTGAATTGTCACGACTGCTTTGTTACAAGCCATGAATGGCTTACACCTGTGCAGATCCCTTAGCCCTTAGGTGTCCTGCTGGTCTCCAGGGTCACCACAGCCCCAGCCAGGTGCTAGTGACCTCTAGTAGTCACCCCTACTTTGCCCAAATTTGTTGCCAATACATTGTTTCCTGTGTGTGCCTCAAATGTGACAAAGGTTGGGTCAGAAACACAGCCCTGTGGTTGATGAAGTGTTTCCCATCCCTGACTGCGTCAGATTGTCATATTCATCCTGGGAAGCAGAGGAAGCACAGGGAAAAACTGGGATGCAGAAGGAAAAAATGACTTGGCCAGGGTCCTCCTGGTAGAAATGGCAGGATGGCTCAGTCTGAGGAAAACAGAGTTCTCAGAGCTCAGGTCTACTTCTTTCTCTTGGTAATAACTAAGGTTTTATGTATGACTGGTAAGGACAGCCTGGGGCTCCTTGAACTGAGCAAGGTGCAAGAAATCCTCACAGCACTGACAGTAACCCCTGCTCCTGAGCTGACACTGCTGTCACTGCCCTGTACTTGATATTGTTTAGTCTTTGCATATCTCTGCAGGTGGGGATTATTATACCCATTGGATTGAGGCGGAAACCAAGGCTCAGACAGCCAGTAACTTGTCTGTCTGGTCACTTAGCAGAGCTAAAGTTGAAACCTGGGTCTTTTTGACTCAGAACCTTGTGTTTCTTGTGAGTGCCAAAAACAAAGGACCCCTATCTTATTTCGTTTTGTGCTGCTGTAACAGGGTACTCTAGGGTAATTGACAAAGAACAGAGATTTCTTACAGTTTTGGAGACTAGAAATCCAAGATCAGGGGGCTGGCATCTGGCACAGGCCTTTTTCCTACACAATCCATTGCAGAAGGCAGACAGGCAGGAGAGCCAGAGAGAGGCGAGCAGGCCAAACTTGCTTTTATAATGAACCTACTGTCATGATAATGAATCCCTGTATCCAAGAGGACAGAGCCGCCGCATGACCTGATTACCTTCTAAGGTCCTATCTGCCAATACTGTTGCGTTGGGGTTGACGTCTCCAACTCATGAACTTTGGGGGATACGTTTAAGCCACAGCAGTCACCTTGGTGTTAACACCTGTCTCCCGTGTCCCTCTCTGCAGGTCTACATCATCCGTGTCACGTGGTCCAGTGGCTCCACGGAGGCTATTTACCGTCGCTACAGCAAGTTCTTTGACCTGCAGGTAAGGAGTCACTGTCTCTGGTGAGCTGCAGGTTGGGAGAGAGTTTAATTGGACTTACTTTCCACTAAGACATATGAGGGTCTAGACTTTTTATTTCCTCAACTTAAAAATTATATCCATTACTTTGGAACATACTGTGTTGCTTTATGCTCTGATATTTAATATTTTCCAAATAAGAGAAAAGGATTTTCCAGAAGGGAGGATAATATGGAAATCATTTCCATATGGCTTTGGAGTATGCTTTTGAATTTGAGTTTTAAACAGGAATTGTGTTTGGTGGCAAGCTGCATTTGCTGCATTTATCTGGACTTCTTAGAGTCACTGTCTCCTCCTCCCCACAGCCAGCCCTTTGCACTTGCCGCTTCTCACGTGGACTGTTACCCCACACCCTTCTAGCCCACTTGCTGACTCAGTAACTCCTTCTTGCCTTCAGTACTCTTGTCCCCTGGGAAGCCTAGTCTGACTGTTCCCTGGCCAGCAAGGGCCGCCCGATCTGTCCCCCCAAAGCCCTGTGTTTCTCCCTATAATGAAGTCGTCCATTTACCTGTCTCCCATTCTAGACCATGACCACATCATCTTCATCCTCTCTTTCCTTAATAATTTATTCAAGGCCTGCCATACAGTACACATCCAGTCAGTGTTGGGTGAGTGGATGGATGGATGAGTGAATGAATAAATGAATAAATGAACACCATCCCCAGTCTCATTGTGAGCCAGGCAGTACATGGACAGATCAGTATAAGCCCACTCCACCTAAAGGGAAACAAGGGTAATTCCTGGACCAGTAGCTTTATCTTAATGCTACCAAAGGTAACTAGCTCAAAGCAGGTATGAGGAGTCATAGTCCCTCAGGATATGAGGGACTATGCTTTAGAAAATCCCTGCCCCAGAGATAAGGATAACTTGCCCAGCTTTCTGAACTTTTGTGCATCTTCCTGCCACATTGCAAGGGGCCACATCTTCTCAGGCCAATGCAAGTCTCCATCCTGAGATTACTGTCTTCCTGCCCTGTTTCAGTCAGGATATTCGTATTATAAATGGCAGAACCAACGAAAACTTGCTTAAGTAAACAAGGTCATTTTTTGTGATTCATATAACTGACTGTCATAGAAGAAAAAGTCTTCTGAGTTTCAGGCACAGTGTAATCTAGGGTCTTCACAGTATTCCCTGTCTGGCATCTTCTTCTCATTCCACATTCTCACTTCTGTGGTGTTGTGTCTTCCGATCCTACATGATTGTAGAATGGCTGCAGCAACTCTGGGCTTACACTCAGCAAAAAAGACCAAGAGTCACTTCTCCAAAGTCCCAGCGAGACTTGTATGTCAGGGACTCATCTCATGCCAATCAATATGAGAGCAGTTTGTCAACGACTGAGCTTTCCTGGATGTGTTAGTCACTTGCTTTCCCATCACTGGGACAAAAGAACCAACACCCACAATTTAAAGGAAGAAAAGTTTATTTTGGCTCACAGTTTCAGTGGGTTCAGTCTTTGCTTGATCAGCTGCAACACAGAAATAGCGTGGTAGAAGAGCCTGACAGAGAAAAGCTGCTCAACTACGGTATCCAAGAAGCAGAAAGAGCAGGGAGGAACCAGGGACAAGGATACACCCTTCCAGGCCACAACTCAAGTGACCTACCTCAAACTAGGCCCCACCTCCTAACAGAACATTCAGCTACTGACCTCATCAATGGATGAGTCTACAGGCAACCGTAGCACCCAGATCACCTTCCACACACATGATACTTTGAGACGACACTTGAGATCTAAACTGTAATATTGAGTCCCTGTTTCATCTCTCAAGAGGGTGGGAACTGAAACCCAGAGAGAAGTAGCTTCACAAGTAGCTGTGCTCAGAGGCAAAGAAGGTATTTCTAGGCCAAGAGAAATCAGCCTCCATCCCTTGCATACTATCCTGTCTCTTTGTTCACAGGTTCTACCAGAAGGTTGCATGATACTACCATAGGCATGCTTGGTCATATGGACCTAATCTGTTTCTGAAAATGTCAAACAATTTTCAGAGCCCATGTCCCTTTATCGTAAAGGAGAAAGGGAGATAATAATATGTTCTTAATGGCTTTCTCCAGTTTCACTAAAACAATCTCAAACACCTTCATAACAAACTGCCAAGAGTTGTTACAACATGTAAAGCAATTAAGATGCCAGTCACCTAATTATTTAAAACATAATAAACACATTTGTAATGTTTCATGTTCAACAGTATGCAACCATATCAAATAGTATCATATACAAATTATAATTTTCTTCTGCTCTACTGCAAACATGAGCTGAATATAAATAAAAAGACCGTACATTTACAGTGTCATCTAAAATAGACAGGGCAGGAGCAAACACTGGGGCCAGGGAAGAGCCGCTTCTTGGGGGAAAGGAAAGGGAAAAGGCATCATGCGTAATACCTTCCAATACCATGAGCATGTTTGAGAATGATAAAGGAACACATGAAGGGCGGCCATATCATTTGGCCCTGACCCAGAGATGATTTATGCACGTTCTCTCAGGCAGGTCTTCCACTTTGAGAGCCAATGTTAGGTGAGCATTTTTGCAAAGTTGCTACAGTGGCCTTGCAGGCAGTGGGTGTCTGAATATGGAGGGCTACCTGGGACATGCTTCAGGGGCCTCCTGCCTACCTAACATCTCCTTGAAGGAACAGCAGGGCTTATTTACATCCACAAATCAAAGTCCTGCTCAGCTGGTTTGTGCTTGAAGACAAGGGTGGGGCTGGATTTATGGGAAGAGGAAGGCACATGTCCTAGAATACAGAGCAAAGCCTGCAGCCAGCCTTGTAAGGGCTAGAATTGGCTGGCAGCTCCCTGGCCATCTGTCACGATAGCCTCAGGATCTTCCTTCAGGCCTGCTTTGCTTTCCTGCCAACCTCTCTGGCCCACCCTCTACACTTTGCTGTCACATTGTCCACATTGGCCAAGAGCATGCCCCGTTAGCGCTACCCATGAATTGAAGTGGCTTTCCTGTTGTCAACAAGCTAGAGGTTCTGGGTGCCAGTTCCAGGCCCAGGAGAAATTCTGTTGTTCTCAAGGGTCCTGGGTCAGAGTCCATTCTGGAGCCGGAGCCTGTCAGCTGTGGCAGGGGAGATGGAACCATAGGTACAGCCTCATCTGGAGGAGAGGCCCCCAGAGAAGGGAGTAGAAAGAAAGGCCAGGCTGTTGACATTCCGAAGCCTGGGGCTACACTGTGTTACCTTTGCCAGCTAAGGCTGAAGACAGACCCAGGTTCAAACCACAACTTTGCCTTTTAAAGTCTCAGCTTGGTGTCACCTCTGTGTGTTTCTGAGCCTCAGTTTCCTCATCTACACAACAGGAATGAAAGCGCTTGCCTCTTGTGTTTGTTGTGACATTTAAATGAGATGTGCCTGACTCAGTAAGCATGTTAGCTGTCGTCTGTCCCTCCGCACAGATGTGACTTGCTCCAGGTGACATCCTTTAGGAGTGTTTACACCAGAGTTTTATCCTGGTTCTTCCAAACCCAAAGCCTGTGCTCCCTCTGCTCTCCAGTCCTGACTCAACTTTATTTCCACCAGGATGTAAAAGTAAGGTCCTCTTCTCCACTGGCTGAGCACAATTGGGAACAATCGGGGGTTTGCTGTCACATAAATAGCTGCCTCAAGCAGTCTGTCCCTCCTAGAATGAATCAGTCCAAAGGCAGGGCTTCAGCTGGCTTGAAGGAGTCTCAGCTGCGTGGCTGGGGTGGGAAAGTCATGGAATTCCAGAGGGGTCGGCTCCTTCTGGGAGTGGCCTTTGTCCACCCCACATCCACACCAGACAGGAAGTGGGAAGAGATGAGGGAAAAACCGCCGCAGTCCAGCCCAGCTATTCTCTAGGACCAGGCCAGGAGGCCAGCCTGCATGGGGCCGCGACACCCTCAAGTTAGATGACTTCACGACTCCCCTGTCCCCTCCCTTCTATCTGGCATGTAGCCTTGGGCTTTTTCACAAGTAACTTGGCTCACAGAGTGTGGAAAGGGCTGAGGCCTTGTAGAGGAGCAGCAGGGCCAGTGTGGCGTAATGGAAAAAGCTAAAGACTCAAGTCAGGAGACTTGGGACCCAGCCACGCGCCAGCTGTGTGGCCTTGGTCACATCCCTTAACCCCTCTGTGCCTGATTGCCTTCATCAGGGACAGGGGGTGAGGACAATAAAAACAGCTGATGTTTCTGGAGCAGTGAATGTGGGCCCCGCCTGCTAATTATCTAAATGTAGTCTCATTTAATCCTCCTGACCAGCTTCTCAGAATTACACAGATGAAGAAACTCAGGCTCAGAGAGGTTTGGTCATTTCCTCAAGTCACACAGCTAGGGAGTGTCAGATCTGAAGTTAGACAGGTGGCAGAATCTGTGCTTTTAGCCACTTTGCTCTCTTGTGCTTCTCTCTCTACTGGCTATTTGACAAGGTTCTTGTGCGTTAAAGTTGAAGATTATCTTCACAAGAGGGAAATTCAGCAATGGCAGATTGGTCGCCAGAGTCTAGGGGGAAACTGTTTCTAGGTATTGGGTATCTTTTTGGGGTCTAAGAATGTTTTCAAATTAGATAGTTGTTGTGATTGTATGACCAGGTAATATACTAAAAACCCCTGACTGGATACTTTAAAAGGGTGAATTTTAAGGTATGTCAAGTAAATATCTTTTCTTTTCTTTTTTTTTTTTTTAAAGGTGGTGACATGCTTAAGAGCAGGTCAGCTCTAAGCGCAGAGCAAATGTCAGGATTATTGATGGACGGGATTGCTGGGAGGAATTGGCTTCTGAAAGGAGGGGTTGATGCCAATCTATTAAGATCCTGGGCTTTGGCATCAGACAGAACTGGGCTTTGATCCAAATTCTGCCACTTCCTGGCAGTGAAGTCTTGTTTTAGTCAGGACCATTTTAAGTGCAGAAACCCAATCAGAACAGATTATTTGAAAAGCGCATTAATTAACTGAATGCAGCTGAGAAATTCAAGGGTACTTGGCTTCAGATGTGGCCGTATCGGGTCACCACGTCAAGAAGGATGTGTCTCTCTCTCCACTTCTTGGTTGACTTTACATCCAGGGCCTGTGATGACTAGTGTGGTGGCAGCCACAGCTCCAGGCTGTGTCCAGCGGATCACCACAGTTACTTAGAAGAGAAAGAAAACACCTCAGCAGTGTAGACAAAGGTCATTGCTTCATCTTGGAAATAGAATCAGCACCCTGCTAATGGATATAGACACAGGGTAGTCAAGTCCCCAGATGATTTCAGAAAAATTACATGTAGGTGGCAGAAAACCATAAATGCTCCCTGTGCTGGGTCAGGACATTTAGGCAGAGGAAATGTCTATAGAGACGCCTGGGGATAGAGCACACCTCGGGCTCCTTTGCGGGTAAACAGTCTCCATCAGCAGCAAGAAGGTCCTTTTAAGAAGGATTCGCCTTCTCACTTGGTTCCTGACTTGCTTATCTTAGGAAAGGCAGACCCTGAGAGTTAGGCCTGCCACTATCAGCTGGCATCTGGTCACACTATCTTATTCGCGCAGAGATGAAGGAATGGACTAGAGTCCTGTGCTTAGAACAGGAGCACCTGCTGTCAGGTCCCATCCCTTTGTCCCTCAGACTCTCTGAACCTCCTAAGCCCATTCTGAGGCCTATTAGAAGGTGGCAGAGTGAGAAATGCTTGTGAGGTTGCGAGAAGAGGAACCCTTCTACATTGTTGGGGAAAATGTAAAGTAGTACAAACACTATGGGAATCACTATGGAGGTACCTAAAAAAACCAAGAACTAGAAATTCTATTCAACCCAGCTGTGTAACCATTCTGAGTATCTTCCCAAAAGAGCTAAAGACATATTACAGTGATACCCTGCATAGCCATGTTTATAGCAGTGCAAGTCACACTAGCTAAATCTTGAGAATGACCCATGTATCTGTCAACTGATGAATGAATAAAGAAAATGTATTCATACACAGTGGAGTATTACTCAGGCATAAAGAGGGATAAATTTGTGTCATTTGTAGGAAAACTGATCCAACTGGAAATGTAGCATTATGGAATGCTATGTGAAGTAAATCAGACACAGAAGGTTAAATATCTCATGGTTTCTCTTATGTGAAAAGGCCAAAGGATAAGTAATTTAAGGACCAAAGTGGGGAATAGGTGATAGGAAAACAGAGAGGTAGACCTTTTGCAGTTGGGAAAGGGATCTGGAGATGGCAGAGAAGGAAAGGATTAAAATTCTTCAAAAAGAATTAAGATTCAGTATGCATATATATCAACTCCCAACCATGAATGTATTCATTATATGTTTCAAACATATACTATTTAAAAATTTCTTAAACTGGTCATGGTGGTGCATGCCTGTAATCCCAGCACTCAGGAGGCTGAGACAGGAGGATTGCTTTGAGTTCAAGGCCAGCCTGGGCTTCAAAGTAGGTTCAGTACCAGCCCAAACTACGTAATGAAACCCTATCTCAAAAGTAAATAAATAAAGTGGCTGAGAGAACTGGCATCCATGCAGGTGCTAGGGATGCCCAGAATGCCTGCAGAGCTGAGGGCAGTGCCTGGTGGAAACATGGTTTGATAGAAATAATATCAGCTACTTTGCCAGGTGCTTGTGCCATATGTGCCAAAAGCCTGATTTGAATGCCATCACATTTAATTCTCAGTCATGAGCATGAGGTCCATACTGTGCCCATTTCACAGATGGGACACTGAAGCTCCGAGAGGCAGACGTGTCCCCAGAGCATAGCAGGACTTAGGTTCAAGCCAGATGTGGCTAAGCCTGAAAGCTGTGCTCCTGATCACTGCCCATCTCTGCTTCCTTGGGGCCCAGGATGCCTATAGACCTGTCCATTCGGTGACTGCCCTTTTCTTAGGATCGATCCTGCAGAAAGGTTCCCTAAGCAGGACATGTCCTTTGCTAATGGGCCTCACACATGTGAGGGCTTCACTTTATCCTGTGCCATCTGACCTTCGCCCTCTTGAGTTTTTCCAAGTGGTTCATGGAATGATCATGGCCATGTTAGGCCAGGGCTTCCGTCCTCATAGAACACGTGGTTAGACAGTGGCTGATTTGGCCCTAGGCTGGTACAGAGAGCTGGATGAATCTCTGCTTTCTGCAAGCTCTCGGTGTTTTGGGGACAAGCATATGTTACTCCAGTTAGAGATAAATCAGGGTTCTCAGAGAGGGATCTCACTCTCAGCCAGGACACCCAGCTAGGGCTTGCTTCCTGGCAGACCTGAAAGCTGAGCAGGGGCTAAGTAAGGAATTGATCCTCCACCCGCTGGGAACTGCATTCCCCACAGAAGACACATGTGCAGAGGTGCGGGGCTTCAGCTGGGCTCCCTGCAGGGAGAGCTCCCACAGCCCTGGGCAGCAGCAGAGGGGGTGGGCACAGAGCCAGCTGAGTCACGATGCTGGCCAGAGCTCTCTAGGGACAGGCACCAGGCGCATCTATAAGGAGGAACACGCCCTACCGGGAAGTCCATGGGTGGGAACCCGGAGGCCTTCTCCACCCCCACTCCCTCCACAGGGTGCTGCTGTGCTTAGACTCATCACATCACAGTGCAGCCTGCATCTTTACATCTGTGCCTCCTCTCCCAAGACAGAGGAGCCTGTCCCACACCATTCAGCTGAAATCATGTGTTTCTAGTTTCACTTCCACTCTGCCCTCTTGGGACTTTGACAGATCCAGGTACCCTTGTTGGAGAACTGTCTGCCTAGAACCACTGCCACCCTCCCCTCAACGCATTGGCTTCTTTCTGGGACAGGTACGGAGGATGGCAGAACCAGAGTTCCCACTCCCATGGCAGGCCTGCCCGGCTGGCAGAACAACTCAGTGAGATTGTAGCCAACACCTGGCCTAAGACTCTGCCAGCCACATGTGTCCAAAACTGCCCTTCTGCCATGCTCAGGCACTCTCTTCCCTAGACATTGTCTTCTGAAACTGGAGTACGCCTTTGGCGTGCTGGGCACACTTCTGTGAACTATTTTTCCCTTCCCTCTAAAAAGTTACCACCTTTCCAGTGGAGAGTGACTGAGAAAATACAGGCATTGCCCTTTTCCATACAATTAACAGTTCCTTATTTCTAAAATCAAAAGAGGCATGATTGTCTCAGGCAGTTACATCTGAACTCAACTCCAGGCTTTGTTGCTGCTCTCTGCAGCAGTTTCTCCTCCTAGGCAGTGACTGACCAGACCACTTTCTCATTTGTTCATTCATTCACTCCTCCCTCATTCTTTACACAGTGCATACCCGGTGCCTCCCATATACCGGTGAGGAGATGATGGGGATAAGCAGATAAATAAGAAAGTCAAACCAAGAAAATGGAGGGGTAGGCATTGGAGAGCAGGAAGGATGGAGAGAAGTGGACAGATGGGAGGTGGTGGCAGGTTCTGTGTGGCATGTCCGTCGGGACACAAGGCACACTGACATGGAGACCAGCTCATTGAGGGGACGAATCCCCAAAGACAACAAGCTGCCTGTGGAAGCTAGGCCTGTACTATACTGGTGTGGTCAGGACCCCAACGCCCCTGCCCCAGGGAGCACCTGACTTCCAGCGAGCTACAGCTGCACTTGCTAGGTGCCCAGCCTCTCGCCACTTCCTGTTCCAGCTCCTTTGGGACTTGGGGCGTTTGTGATACTGAGGGAGTAAACCCTTCCCGAGTCCAGCTTCGATGGCTGCCACTAACAGGAACCACGTGTGGCCTCCATGCCAGCTCCTGTGGTGTTTGCCTTGGACAGCATGACTGCTTTCCCTCTGCCGCAGGCCGGGGTCTGGAAACTGCTGATGGAGTGTTTGCTGGTCCTCTGGAGGCTTGTGATGTGGCAGTTTGCTGTGCCTCCCTCTCCTCTCCTGCCCCCAAAGCTGATTCATCTGCCTCCTGGTTCCTTGCCCTGAGCACTATTCATTTGGTTATTTGGGACAGGAGCAGGCATGGTGGGTTTTCTTATTACTGAGCATAATGCTATGATTAGACTTTTTCTGGGGTTGCCTTTGGCCTTCAGCTATGACAGTTTGGGGCTGAGTGTCCACATATAGTCCCTAAAGGCCGAGTAGACAACTGTCTATGTGAAAATCACGTGTGGCCCATGAACCTAGGGATACTAAGTCCAAAAATACAATAGCTTTCAGGCTTCTAACCTGCCAACTTTCGACACTCAGTGCTAGTCCTTGCATTTGCAATCTCATAGGCTGCAGTTGACATTCACAGGGTGATAAAGAAAACAAAACAAAACTGGACTGGATTGTTGTAGCGCAGCCTTGTACTGTCCAGTATAATGCCCACTAGTCACGTGGGCTACTTAAATCTAAATTAAATAAAATTTTAATGTTCAGTTCCTCAGTAGCAGATGCTAGCTGATTTTCAAATTCTCAGTAGCCACTTGCACAGTACAAACAGAACTTTCCACCTGTATGGCAGCCCCGTGTTACACTGACAGAATAACCTGAGATACCATCGTAGGTGGAGGAAAGGTTTGTTTTGGCTCATGGTTTCAGAGGTCTCAGTCCATGGTCACTCAGCCAAATTACTTAGCGCCTGTGGCATCAGGACACCATGGTGGGAGCATGTGCAGAAGAGGCCTGTTCACTTCATAGCGGCCAGAAGGCAGGGAGAGACAGAAAGGGACTGAGGTCCCTTCCAGGCACAGCCCCAGTGAGCTAACTTCTTCCTACAAGGTTCCACCTCTTAAATTGTCCACCACCTTTTAATAGTGCCATGAACTGGCAGCCAAACACAGTTTAAAACACAGCCTCACAGGCAATATTATTCAACCTTTAAAGGCAGAAAATTCTAGTGTCCGCTACACTATAAATGAATCTTGAAGACATTATGCCAAGTGAAATTATCCAGTCACAAAGAGACAAATATTTTATGATTCCACTTAAAAGAATTATCTAAAATAACCAAATTCATGGAGACAGAAAGTGGAATGGAGATAGCAGAGGGACTGGAATGAGGTTCTGTCATTTAATAGGGACAGAGTTCCTGTCTTAGATGGTGGAGAGGCAGTTGAGGCAGATGGTGGTGCTGTTTGCACAGCAATGTGGATGTGCTTAATGCCACTAACCTGTACGCGTAATATGGTTGGAATGATGCTTTTGTCTTGTAATGTTTAATACAGTTTTTTTTACAGCCTCTTAAGACTATTAGATGATATCCCCAAGTTAACTTTCAAAATAACATCTACGGAGAGAATGCAAAGAGGGAAGATTTCTTTTGACCTGTGTCCCCAAGGAGTTTGCATACAGCACTCATTGACATAGCCCCCTGCAGAGCATAGTCTCCTGTTCACAGTCAGCCCTGCTGACCCCCTGGACAGGTGTCTGGCCAAGGACGCACCTGGCATGAAGAAGCAGCAGGATTTCACCCCAGGGCTGCTGGTCCCCAGGGATGATATCTGTAGTTAGACTACAGCATGCAAACCGAGATATGTTACCTCAAGTAAATAAATAGCACTGACAAACGTTCCAGCTCTCTGCGCCATAACTTACTTGGGTGGAACCAAGTCAGGACAAAGGATGGGCGGGTGACTGCCTAAGCCAAGCCATAAAGACTGGAGCTGCTGGGTGGGTGGGGACTTGTTGGCCGATGTGAGCATCTAGATAGGGACTTGAAAGGAACCCAAGAGAGTGGAGTAGTCTCATTAGCGTGGATGGATGGTTTTGTGTGGTGTGAGCATGTGCGTGTGTGTCATACTTGGAAATGAACCCAGGGCCTTCACACTGAGCCACATCCTCAGCCTTTTTTATTTTTTATATTGAGATAGGACTTTGTTAAGTCACTAAGTTACCCAGGCTGGGCTTGAACTTGACAATCCTCCTGCCTCCGCCCTCCAGAGTGTGAGGGTTATGTGCATACTCCACTATGCCCAGCACTGGTGCTTTCTTTTTAAAAAAAAAAAAAAAAAAAAAAATTCCTTCAGTGGTATTTCAACACTGTCTTAAAAACAAAATTGGGTAGGGAAAAGGGAGATAGTGTTAGACAAAACCTATAAATCTCTGAAACACTCTGCAGCTGAGCCTGATTAATTGCTTTTGAAAGGAAAGCTTACTGTTTACGTGTGCACAGAATATTAAACTTACTCATCTCAGGCTGATTTTTCATGTTCACATGACGCTCTGAAGCCATCTAAAGAGTGATCATAGGGGAAAACAATTGGATTTAGACAAAGATGCTTGACTCCCTGCACCACTTCTTTGCTATGTGACTTTCAGGCAAGTTCTCTGCTCTCTTTGCTCCCATTACTCATCTGTAACTTGGGGATTATAGCATTTCTTTCATAGGCTTGCTGTCATGCTATATAATGTTGGTAGTGATTACTAATTATTATTTTATACTAGCAATGTGGATAATACCCAGCAAGCTGCCTAGCAACCATCTCCTCAAGCTGCTTCCCAAAAAGTTCTCTCCATTACAGTCATTGGTTTGGGCCAATTTTTTTTTAATTAATAAACTTTATTTTTTTAGAGTAATTTTAGGTTCACGGCAATAGTACTGAGTCTTCCCACATTCCCCTTCACCCCGTGTACACACAGCCTCCCTTACTATGGACATCTAGTTCTGCCAGTTTTTATTGAGTGCCAACAATCCACTGGTTTTGAAGAGCTCTTGGGTTCTAAAAAGGATGCCTCCCTTTTCAAGAGAAAACCTCTTGTGGCCTCGCCAGTCTCTGAAGGACAGTAGATGAAGTATTTCCCCCTTACCACACAGGACCCAGCAGGGATCAGTGACTGAAAAGCACAGATAAAACTATGGATAATGGGCCGGTGTGAAACTCAGTGATAGAGGGCTTGCCTAGCATGTGCAGAGGCTGGGTTCATTTCCTACCACTGCAGAACAAAACAAGACAAAAAAGCCATATGTTGAACCCAGGCTTTGGGGCCGTCCTGGGAGCCCAGCAGCTCTTCAGGATGCCAGCCAAGCTGAGGTTGGCCCACCTACCCCAGGGGCATTGGACAAAATAGCACAGAAAAGGCAGGGAGTGCCAGCCTGGCAAAGTGAGTGTCTTCTTTTTCATTGTCTTCCTAGCATTGGGGGGCGGGTAGGGGGGATGACGTGATGACAAAGTACCACATGCGCTTCCATCTCTGTCCCAGCCGCAGTGCTGGCTCCAGGCCGCTAGGCAGATTGCTTCACTTCCCTGGCCTGGGTTTTCCTGGATACTCTTGTCCATGCTCCAGGGTGTTCTGAGGATTTCACAAGGGAAGGCTTCTAAAGAATCCAGTGCATGCCTAGCGTGTAGTAGGTGCTCAATGGGAACATTTCTCTCCTCTTCCACAAGGGAAGCTGCTGCCTTGATGGCACATATACACAAATGCCTGCCTGGTAACTCTTCTCATTTCTCCTGATTTTCCCCATCTTCTTTCCTTCTAACAGAGGGGACAGATCTAGAGCCAGGATGACTCTGTACAGTCATGAGAGGCTTTTCACCTGCCAACCATTCCTTCAGGAGGGTCAGGACTCCCTCTCCATTTGCTTTGACTCCTTGACCATATACTAATCAGAGTGGGTCACAGTATGCTGCTATAACAAAGAGCCTCACTAGACAACAAAGACATCTTGTGTCTCTCTGACAACATAGCCTCCAAAGGTTTCTGAGTGCTGTAACCCCCGCCCACTGCAGGGTCCCCACTGACAGAGAACCACTGTCTAGAGTGTGACCAGCTCCATCCATGGCAGAGAGAAATAGAGAATGTAAACCATGTATCAGTCATAAATCTCCACCCCGATGTGACATGTGTCTTCTAATCATGTAGAATTGGCCACTTCAAGGAGATGGGGGAAGTCTAAGTCTACCCTTTGCTAAGAAGAACTAGGAATATTTGATAGTAACATTAATGACTGTCACAGCCCAGCTTTAATCCATAGAGAAATGCTGTAAGGTGCTATCATTATATTATGGCACACTTAAAGATGAGGCCCTGAAAGGTTGTATCACTCCCCTAGAAGCACACAGGGAGTAAGCGGCAGCTCCTTATCATTTTGAATACCAAGCGAGACATTTCACATTAATTCTGTAAAATGTCAGAGACTCAGTTACGAAGCTGTTAAATAAACCATGCCCCTATTCCTTCTGTACCCACTCCTCTGCCCCCAGCAGCCTCCCCCTAGCTATCTTGCAGGGCCTCCTACATCACCTTGTAATTGTTAGTGTATTTTGCAGGCTCTTCTCAAGACCTTGAATCCTTTCATCACTGTACTCCCTGCATCTGGGGCACAGTCAGGTGCAAGGCTGTCTGCTGAGCCACTCTAGGGACTTCTTAGTGAGTCGGGGGGTAGAATGATGTCCTAGGCATAACTGAATCAGAAAAGGGGAGTCTTGATGGTTATCCCCTAACACAATCTGACAGTTCTTAGGAAGGAGGATGATCTGCTGTCTATGAAATTCTGATGGCTTCAAAGGTGTTCTTCACACTTCAGGTCCCATGGCTGGAAACCCACAGGAAAACCACAAATGGCCTTGGAAAACTCTTAGCTTTCACAGTATGGCAGCTGTTAATGTAATAAATTATCTTCATGGAGTCCCGTATCCATCTGAAATTGCCTTCCCCATTGCTTCCACTTTTTGAAAAGCTGGACAAAGGCAACTTTTATATAGATCAAATCATATATTTCCCATAATTTCTTGAAAGTATCAGCGATGCAGTTGTTGCATTATAAAAAGTTTTTGCTTTTGGTATTCTCTCCCAATTTAGATGCAAATGTTGGACAAATTTCCCATGGAAGGAGGACAGAAGGACCCTAAACAGCGGATCATTCCCTTCCTGCCAGGTAGGTAACATGGGTGCTCTCAAACAGGGGTGCTAGGAACCACAAAACAGCTCCCAGATCTCTCAGGGCAGTTTAGGAACTCACTTCCTTCATCAAGGAGCATTGCATCCCTGACCATAATCCCACTCATGGGGCTAAAAGATTAAGAATGTGGGCCTTGGAGTTTAGTTAGATGCAACATCATTACTGGGTGTGTGACCTTGGGCAAGACCCTTCACCTCTGGGATTCTCGGCTTCTCCCATCTCTCACATGGGAATCACCAGACCTGAAAAGTTTGTGAAGTGGGCAGCTTCTGTTAGTATAGTTACTGTATTAGTTTTCCTGCATCATAGATTATCACCAATTTATTAACACACAAGTAAAGCAACCCCCATTTATTCCCTCACAGTTCTGTAGGTCAGAATTCCATACAGATTCAAGGCCTGACAAGGCCAAAGTCAAAGCATCAGCTGGGCTGAGCTCTTACCTGGAGGCTCTAAGGAAGAATCTAATTTCACTCTCACTCATATTATGACAAAATTCAGTTCCTTACGGCCACTGGACTGAGATCCCCCACCTGCTCACTGGCTGTCAGCTGAGGGCCTCCCAGTGCCTAGAAGTTGCCTGCATTCTTTATCACATGATACCTTCATCTTCCAGCCTTCAAGTGGAGCACTAGATTTTTCTTAGGCTTCAAATCCCTCCAACTTCCCTTTCTGCCACCAGTCTAGAAGGCTGTCAGCTTCTAAGGGCCCATGCAGTTACCTGGCTAATCCAGGTTCTTGCTCCTCTCTTAAGGAGAAGGTGAGGCATATAATATCTCATAACATACGCAGACTCTGGGGATTAAGGCGGGACATTGTTGGGGGTCATTGTAGAAATTCTACTTCCCTGTCTACTATAGCCACCGAAGGTTTTCTGAGTCGTGGGTATCACTGGCTGCTGTGGAGGATTTAGTGCAATTTTGACTGGTCTTTGTAGCCAGGATCCCACTCCTCCCAACCCCTTAAAAAACCTGTCTTATCGCAGGATAGTATACAGACTGCAGCTGGCAAAAAGGGGGATTATCTAAACCAGTGTTCTTGCCTCAAGTCCTAATAGCTCCCATTTATTGACTGTCTACTATAGGCCTGTTGCTGGGCTGAGTGTTTATGTTCATTGCCTCCTTCAGTCTTCAAGGACTAACCCTGCAGGCTAGGCGTTCCTGTGACTCTTTCACAGATGAGGAAACTGAGGCTCAGGAAACTACGCATTTGCACAGATGGCAGAACTGGGTTCAAACACAGATATGGCTGGCTCCGAACCTCATGGCTGGAGTCAAAAGACCTGGGTTCTAAGCCCAATGCTCCCATTCCTCAGCTCTTTAAGTGACAAGTACATTGGGTTTTATGTGTTCATTTGTAAACTGTAGTTAATAATGGTCCTTAGATAATAAAGTTGTTGCATTATGTAAATGCCTGGCAGATAGGTAAGGGTCCCCAAATGCTCACTATACTGTTTTTATGTAGAGATAACGGGCAAATTGGCGGTCACCCTAAGTCACAGATATTTCCAGCTGGAGGGTCCCTTTATGCCTTTTTCCATTTTCAGGCATCGAACAGTATGGGGGTCATGTGAGTCCTCAAGTGCCGGATATCATGGGTTCTTCCAGGTATCATGCTTGAACAGGCTCAGAGACAGGGTAGGTGTGTCTACCAGGCCCCATCCTCTAGGAGAATCCTTGGCCTTGGCAAGTGCGTAGCCACACTGTGGGAATGCAAACAACCATACTGGAAATTTTTGCCTGCTGGAGAAAACCCTATGTGCCGACTGCAGCAGCCAAATATCAGGACTCCAAAGCACAATCTCTGGAATCCAACAGGCCAACCGACTTAAAGCAGGCAATATCCCTGTCAGAGCCTCAGTTTCTACCTTAGTAGGACAGTGACCCTTGCTTCACGTAGAAGCACATAGAAGTGTGTCCCTGGCACATAGAAGTTCTCAGCAAAGGCAGCAGTAGAGTCCTGGAACACTCCTCTGGGGTTTCTATGTTTCATGTGTTGGAGCCATCTTTTAATGATCAAGAATTTAAGTGATATTCAAGTTAAACTGGGCTCTCAATGCAGGTTTTTCTTCAAGAAAGGAAAGAAAAGCAGTAAGAGCTTTTTTTTTTCTGGATGAAAGGCAAAACCACCTCTGGAAAAACTTCTCAGGACAGAGAACTCGAGCCCGACCCTCTCCCAAACTCTTAAAAGCTTTCATGGTTACGTAATCCTTTTCCACCCAAGAATTAATAAAAACACTGTTCCCCAAGACTTGGCCCCTTTGTCCCTGCTCAGCGGTCCTACTTGGAGCTTGGAGAGGTCCCCTTGGGCCCCAGGACTCCTGGCACATCCCTTCCAAGCCCACCTTCCAGCCCTTCTGGAGGCCCAGGGGTGGGAGCAGGGTCCCACTCCTCGAGGTTTCTGCCCAGACTGCAGCATCAGCAGAACAAAGGCAAGGCTCATGTTAGCACGGAGGCGGGGGAGGGGACCGGCCTGTGCAATTTTCCATCCCAGCAGGAGCTGGGGGAGCCAACTTGGCAAAGGATGCAGCTTGAAAAATAAGAATTACAGTTTGGCCTCCCTCCACTGTGGAAAACAAAAGCCGACCCGTTCCCACCAAAGCCCTGCTTTCCTCCCAGCACCCTTTCCATCCCGGGAAGGCAGCAGGTGCGCCCTCCTTCCCCACGGAACCGCTTCCCAGCAGTTGCAGACTCGGCCCCTGTCCCCGTGGCTAAGGAGGTGCCAGCTCTGACCAGAGCTCGGCTCCCACCCTGCAGCGGGAAATGTCCCTTAGCCCATCAGGGGCTGGGTTCCAGAAGGCTGGGGTCAAAGAAAGAATTGATGTGCTCTTAATTAGAATGTCATCAAAACTGTTTTGGGGGAAAAAAGTATTTATTCTTTTCTGGGCACCAACTAAGGTCCAGCCCCTGTGCTGATTACTTCTAAGACAGAGGTGCTGCTTTCCTATTTTACATTCTCCCATTTGAATGCGTTCCCCAAGGCCACTCCAGCAGGCCGCCCTGCTTCTGCTCCCTTTGTTGGCCAGGCACCAGTCCTGCCCCAAAAAGCCCTGTCCCCTGTCCCACCAAGGCACCCAGAAAGAGGAAGGGCACCTTTGTGTTATGCCACATCCCCAGAAACACTGTCCTTCTCTCTGGGCTCTTGCAGGTCAAACCCTGGGTAAATCTCAGCACTGGGCTCTTTAGCTGTGTGGTGGCTTCAGGATAAACTTGCCTTTTGCCATGGGCCAGCACTAACCTCATGCTGGTGTAAATATTTTGAGCCTGCTCACAGCTTTTGCAGTAAGAAGCTGTCTACCCACTCCCACCCTTCCCCAATCCACTGAAGGGAACATTATTTCAAAATGGCCCCAAACTATTTGGTTAGGGAGTCCTTCAACACTTGGAGAAATAAATAAGAGGACAGGAAGCATTTGCAGTACAGGATTTCTCTTTGGCACACATTTCTTATTTTTCTAAAGGCACAGGACACTCCTAGTGGTCGTGAGTAGTCCCACCCACGAGGATCAGTGTAGGTGAAAGTTTGGTTGTCAGTCCCTGAGTTGGGAAAGCTACCAGTTTTGTCTGAATTTGAACCAAGGATGCTAAACATCTTGTGGGGGTGGAGGGGCAGTCCTGCCCAGGGAAGGATTGCCCCACCCAGAATGTCAGCAGGGTACTTTCCTGGTGGGAGCACCAGTTGTCAGCAGTCCTGCCCCTTGCCAGCCCCCAGCATGGGCACAGGAAAGGGTCCCATAGAGACTGTGTCTGCTGAGTGAGGGAAGGACGGAAGGCATCATGGCTTCTGGGGAAACCAGGTTGTAAACACCTTCCCCCTTCACTGAATAATTTGGGTGGGGTTTTGTTTGTTTGTTTTTGCTTTTCATTCTGTATAACATAAACTTTTCTGATTCTAGAAGCAATACATGTTTATGGTAGAATCTATAGGGGGAAGTACAAAGAAAAAGCACATTGTCTGTTTTCCATTTCTCGGAAGACAAGCACTTTGAATCCTATGATGCAGGTCCTATGGATTTTCTTTTCTAGCAAGTGTAGATATATCAGAAAGGCACAGCATCATGAAAGAGCATGGAAGTTTGGGGGAAGATGAGGTGTGAGCAGTAGGAGGATGAGGAAAGCAATCTAAATTGCCAGGTTAGGGGAGACCTGAGTGTGTAGCATTCTGCTCACCCAGTCTGAGGAACCCCAGAGTTGCAGAGGACTTCAAACCACCAAGTCCTTGTAAGGTAGGAGCCTCTTACGCCATCAAAACCTCTCCACTGGAAGTCAGACATGGACAAATACTGCAGGCACTCACTCATGTATGTGTGGAGCTAACAAGCTGAGCTCAGAAGTAGAGAGAATAGTGGCTCAGGTAGGCCGAAAAGAGTGGGTAAGGAGAAGGTGGCTGAGGGTCGTGGGCGCATTGGGTAGGAGGAGTGGCTTCGGATGTTTTAAAGTACAAGAGAGTAACTGTGGGTAAGGGAAATTATTTGTACATTGCACAAGAGCTCGCAGAGAAGATTTTGGATGTTTCCAGCACAGAAAAATAGCAAATGTTGGGCATGGCAATTAACCTGATCTGATCATTGCACATTGTATGTAAGTATGGAAATGTCACACAGTGCCCCCTAAATATGGATGATTACTGGCTCTCTAAGCTTTATTCCTGGGTGGGGCTGGAGATGTAGCTCAGTGGTAGGGTCCGTGCTAAGAGTGCACAGGGCTCTGAGTTCAATCCCCAGCGCCAAAAAAGTAAAAACTTACTCACTGTGTCTCATTCCTCTAAGCCCTTGAACTAGAGCCGTGTGTGAACAGGCCTTTAGGGAACCACGCATGGCATTAACTAGGCCATGTCAAAGTCCAGCAAGGGGACAGCGGCCAGGAATTTTGGTCCCCCTCACGCCTCTCGCTCTAGGGCTGCTGCTCCCTTACAGTGCTGTGTGTGCTTTCATCTCGTGCAGGCAAAATCCTTTTCCGACGGAGCCACATCCGGGACGTGGCTGTCAAACGCCTGATACCAATTGATGAATACTGTAAGGTAAGGCGAGAAATGCCAACACGGGCTTCCCTGTGGGTGTTCTGTTTTGTTTTCCTTTCTGCAAGATGCTCATTGTGAATAATTTATACAGTCGAAGGAAATTAGAAAAATAAATCACCCATGATCCCTCAGTCCAGAAGCAAACTTTTTTTTATTTTTTTGTCTTTTTGAGATAGGGTTTCACTCTGCATTTCAGACTGGCCTTGAACTCACTTTGTAGCCCAGGCTGACCTTGAATTCGCAGTGATCCTCCTGCCTCAGCCTCCTGAGTGCTGGGGTTACAAGTGTGCACCACCGCACCCAGCCTTTCAAACATTATTAAAGGTTACAGTATTTTCTTGCCATCTTTTCACTATGAGCATTTCTTTATGGAGTTAAGACCATACTATATAATTTTTTTTTTACTTTTTCTCTTCTGTCTTATTATAGTGACATAAGAATTTCTCCCTGCTATTGACATCTTAACTTACTTTCAATAGCTGCATAGTATTCCATTGCATGTGAATATTCCAGAAGTTCTTCAACCTGCTCCTGCTGTTGGGTGGCACAGCTGGCTTCCTGCCCCTTGAATGTTTGAAACAAGAGGCCTGCCCTTTTTTTTGGTTATATTTCAGTTGATTGGAGGTTGTGATCAAGAACAACCCCTGTATATCTTTTTTCACTTCTCTTGCTTTTAGTATTTATTTCTCCATCTTACATACCAAGTTTAAATAGTGGGAATGGCAATGGATGCCTTGAAATGGAGTATTGAGTGGTTTCTACCTTTGATCAGGAACAAAACAAGTATGTTCACTCTCACCACCTCTGTTTCATGTTGTACCAAAGGGGCACCAGTGTAGTCACCCAATAAAAGGAGAATAAGAGGCACCCAGATTAGGAAGAAAGGAGCAGAGCTGCCTTGGTTAACAGAGGTCATGATTCTGTCTGTTGAAGGTCATATAAGACACACACACAGGTGTGTACACACTCTTAAACCAGTAAAGGAACTTAGTAAGGATACACAATTGACGGAAATTAATCGTGATTCTATATTCAAAGACTGAATACTGCAGAAATGAAATTAAGAAAGCAGTTCCAGTCATAGTAGCATCAAAAAGAATAAAATACTTAGAAATAATCTTACCAATGGAAGTGCTGGATTTGTGCACTGAAACTACAAAACATTGCAGTTAATAGATGTTCCATACTCATGGATTGGGGAGACCTGCTGTTATTTTTTATTTGTTTGTTTTGTTGGGTTTTGTTTTTGTTTTTGTTTTTTGAGATAGGATTTTGCTATGTAGTTCAGGCTGGCCTTGAACTCACTATGAGCCCAGGCTGTCCTCAAACTTGCGGTGATCCTCCTACCTCAGCCTCCCGAGTGCTGGAATTTTAGGCATGTGCCACCATGCCTGACCTTTGATATTGTTAAAATGCAGTTCTCCCCAAATTGATGTCTATATTGAATGTGTTCCCTATCAAATCCTAGTAGGCTTTTTTGTAGAATTAACAAGCTGATCCTAGAGTATATGTAGAAATCCAAAGGACCTGAAATAATCAAAACACATTTGAAAAAAAAAAAAAAACAGGGGTCATAATAGCCATTTCCAAAAGCTACAAAGGTACGGTAATCAAAACAGTATCGTACTGACATAAAGATAGGCATGTAGATTTAGGGACACAGCACTGAGAGTCTAGAAAATAAATTCATACAAAATATATGGTCAATGGTTACTCAACAAAAGTGCCAAGACAATTCAGTGGGAAAAGGGTGATCTTTTTCATAAACAGTTGGGACAGTCAGCTTTTAGTCATTACATCAGTTTCCTAGGCCTTCATTAAAAAATGATCACAAAGTAAGTGGTTTAAACAATAGAAATTTATCTTCTCATAGTTCTAGAAACTATAAGTCTCAATAACGGGGCCTTTAAGGACTTTGCTGTGACTCGTAGATAGCTGACTTCTCCCTAAGTCGTCACATACGGTCTTTTCTCTGTGTCTATATCCTCATCTCTTCTAAGGCCACTGATTATACCGGAGTAAGGTCCATCCCTAATGGCACTGGTTAATCTTAAATTACCTCTTTAAAGGTCCTATTTCTAGTGATAGTCACTTTCTGAGACTCTGGGCGTTAGGACTCATCCTGAATTTAGGAATGAGGAAAGGACACAGTTAAATCCCATAATAGCTATACATATGCCAAAAAGTTAAACAAAATTAAATATGTGTTCTCTTGTATGGATATTTCACATTTTCATCCATTCACCATACAGTAGAAAATAGTTAGCAGTATAAATCAGAGAAACACTGATAAATGCTGCAACCTGTATCAATCACAAAAACATGACAGGAACCAGATGCAAAAGACTACGTATGGTATGATTCCATCTATATAAAATGTGCAGGAAAGGCAAATTTGTAGCAACAGAAAGCAGATCAGTGGTTTCCTGGGCCTGAGGGCAGTGGAAGTGGAGATGAACTGCAAATTCGGTGGGGAGAATTTTGAGGTGATGGAAAATTCTGAAACTAAACTGTGGTAATGATTGCACAACTCTGTAATTTACTAAATGTCATGGAATTGGGCATTTATAATGGATAAATTTTATAGTATGTAAATTATACTGCAATAAATCTACAAAAAAATTTTAAGCGAAAGGGGGCTGTGTGGGGACAGATGACCCTTGTCTTGGCAGGAGAGATCAAGGAAAGGAGAAAACCACTTCCATTTGAGTGTCTGCTCTTTTCAGACATGACCTCATTTCATCCCTGTAGCAACTTTTCAAAGAGATTTTAATATTCCCATTGTGTAGATGAGGAAATGGAGGCACGACAGACTTACTTCCAGTAGCAGCATTGGGGAGTTTGAGAGTTGAACCCAAGCCTTTTGTGCTAGCACTCATATTCCACTTGTGGCCTAAGAAAGTGACAGTGAAGAGGTCAAAGTGTCCAAGCGTGTGTCTCAGAGGCAGTGTGATGGCTCGAGTGTGTTCCCTGAAGGTTCACGTCCTGCAAACTTGGTCCCCAGTATAGCAGTGTTTGGGTGGTAGAACCTTTGAGAGTGGGTACTGCTGCAAAGTGATTAGGTCACAGGATATCACCCTTGGAAGGAATTAATACCGATTTCAAAGTGAGTGAGTTCTCTTGAGAGCAGGTGACTGTAAGGCAAGACCACACTGTGTGCTTGGCCCCTTCTGCACATGGCTAGTTTCTTTCCATTTCTCCACCATGTTGTGATGCACAGGGAACTCTTGCCAGGATGCCAGTGCCATGCTGTTTGGACTCTCCCATCACCAGACTCATGAGCCAAATAAACCTCTTCACTTTATATAGTAACCAGCCTCAAGTTATTTTGGTATAGAAGTAGAAAACAGACCAATGCAAGCAGATAAACTCAGATCTGTCTCCTGCGTATATTCTTAAAAAGGGATAAAGGTGAGGGACAGAGACAATCATTCAGGAATAGGGGCATTACTCCTGCCTTCCAATACTCACAGGAAAATTTAGGCTTTCTCTTTGTCCCTTTCCTAACTTCTGAAGTCTGACATTCCCACCCTGGAAACAACATTCTTTATCAAATCTCCGCTGGCGAGGACTTTAGAAGCTTAGGGTCATCTTGCTGGGAAGATCCTGCTGGTACCTTCCCTAGAAGCTCTTGTGCCTCGGCCCAAGTTCTCCTGTTTCTTCCCCAGCCCATCTGATATCTGTCAGAATCAGACTTTCCTCATATCCACGCCTTCCCTAGCCTCTGGACACTTGATTTTGAAAAAACAATTTTAGTGGCAATAAGGGATAACTGCAGATGCGTGGAGCTTGGGGAGATACAGGGATCATGAACTCATCTGGATTAACCACAGGGAAGAAACGGCTTATGTTATATGAGCCACATGGAAGTTACCACCCCTTCCTATTAATGAATCTTAAGAACAGAGCAGATATTTTTGGGTTTGGTTAGCCAAATTCCCTTGGCTCAGCTTCAAGGGAACTCCTCTCCTGGAAGGAGATGGAACTGTCCTTTTTGTCACAAGATCTGCAATTTTACAGAATAAAGTGTACCATAACGTTTGGGTATCTGCTATTGACATCACTGTCAACTGACTTAAGCCAATTTGATCTATCACAATTAGTTTGGTTTAGTAGAAACTGGCAATCTCCAGTAGGTGGAGATAGACAAGGGCTGTAGATATCTTCAAACCTAACTACCAATTGAGTATTACAATGGCAAAACTTTCTATTCTGTCAGATCTATTATAAAGTTGTGGTAATTAGCAGAATGTAGTGTTGGCACAAGGATGGAAAAGATAATAGAACAAAACTGAGAACCCAGAAAGAGATCTACATATATCTGGAGACTTTCATACTGACAAAGGAGGCTAGGGAACCCGTGGGTATGAGGGAAGTCTGATTCTGACAGATATCAGATGGGCTGGGGAAGAAACAGGAGAACTTGGGCCAAGGCGCAAGAGCTAGGGAAGGTACCAGCAGGATCTTTCCAGCAAGATGACCCTAAGCTTCCAAAGTCCTTGCCAGCAGATCATCGAGGAATGATTAGATTCCTCAATAAATGAATATCAGTGTAGGAAAAAAAAAAACATAACTAACCCCTACCTCACACCACACATGAAATAATTTAATCATTTCCTAGGAAATTAAAAACATCACTGTAAGCAGCAGTGGTATAAAATGTTTTACAAGTCAAAAATAGGAAAACATCTTCCTAGGCACTATACATGCAAAGATTTCTAAAGACAGAAAAAGTATCAACCATAAAAAAATTGATTTACCTGATCACATTACATTTAAGAACTTCTGTTAGTTGAAGGATACAGTAAAAACCTGACTTCACTGAATCCTGCCACACATATATGCATTTATTATCACTCGGCTTCATAAACAGCCACTAAGTTGTCCTGGGATCTCACTGAAATACCAGCTGACTGTCAGACTCTGCTCGATGTAAGTGGTTACTTGAGGCAGATGCAACACATTCTGGGGACAGGATCAGTTCATCCTAACCATGGCCTGATGGAAGACTCCTCAAGAAAAGGCCGAACACAGAACCAATCCAAAATCCTAGACTCAGGGCACAATTCTGAAGGGTGTATATGTGATACTGGGCTCACCAGCTTTTGTTCGTGCAAGAACCTGAGCATCTGAGAATATTTGTAGAACATCTCTCATTTCACTGGTGAAATAGAGAAATTATTTCTAACAAATGTTAATGAATACAGGCTGTGGTGTTGATCTGAGATAAACGTTTGGAGCCTTAAAATCCCCTTTTCTAAAGTAACAACTTCTGATTAAACCTTAGTCCATTTGCTGTGCAATAATAGAATACCTGGGACTAGATAATTTGTGATCTATAAAAGAAAAGAGTTTATTTTGGTTCTGGTAGCTGGGAAGTCAGGGTATGGTGCCAGTGAAGGCTTCAGGCTGCTTCAACTCATGGTGGAGAGCAGATCAAGTGGATGCATACAAAAGGGCAGAACATGACAGGCAGCCTCACTTTATAACAACCCACTCTTGTGGCAACTAATACAGACCTTCAAGTAAACAGTCACTGGGGGAAAAAAAAAAAGCAGTAATCTATTCATGAGAATTCTGCCCCCTTGACTTGCATAAACTCACATCCCAGGATTGCCACAATGGTATTACATTTCCACATGAGTTTTGGAGGGGACAAACCATATTCAGTCCATGGCAGAGTCTGCTTGCTAAAGTACCTATCTGCAAGGAAGAGCTACATCATTAGGGTGTAGCTTAAATTGGACATGCATATGTTTGAGGCATAGCCCATGCTGTGGTACAGTATTTTAAAGAAAACTATAGGCAGTATGGCAGCAGTATTTACCAGATTCCAGTCACTTGAGACCTTCCTTCTAGATTTTTGTCATGTACTAATACATTTCCTTAAATTAACTTTTCATATTTAAATTTTTCTGAATGATGTGTTTTAGGGCTGGGAATATACCTTACTGGTAGAGAGCACTTGCTTAGCATGTGCAAGGCCCAGAATTCAATCCCCAGCAGCACCCCAAAAAAATTACTTTAGAGGAAACTTTATATCACAGCCATAGTATAAAATAAGTGTACCAAAAAAGGAAAAATTGAAAAAAAATTACAGCAGAAGAATGTCTTTAAAATCTATCAGGCTGCTGTTGCATGACTACCTGAGGCCATGCAGAGGCTGGTCCCGCACTCAGGAAGCAAGCTGGATATGTGTCGCATCCCTGGGACAGTCTTTTTGGAGTTAAAAAGCATTAAGAGAGAACTGAGAAAGCCTTGCTTCCTTCTTAGCCCATGCATTGTTATTTAACAGAATCATCTTACTGCCTCTAAAATTGCCTTTAAGAACCACCATATTATTGTACAAAGAGTCCAAGAGTTGACTGATGCTCATCAAGCAGCCAGTGTGTGATAGAAACCATACAGCCACTTCCTTGTTTGTTCTGTAGCACAGCCTTCCCAGATGGGTACTATTTGTTTCCATTTTACAGATGATTAGTCTGAGGCTCAGAGATGTAATAGGACTTGACCAGATTGGCTCGGAAGTGACAGAGCTAGAATCAGAAGCTGACTCTCTATCTGCTGTTTTTTCATTACCCTCATCAAGTAGGACTTGTTGTCCTCTCATTCCTGCATGGACGGGCCACATCTATACAAAGGGCCAACATTCCTTTCCGAACAGACCTGAATTTTCCTGGAATTGTGGTGCTTTATCACTACTGAATAAACCCAAGACTATACTAGAGCATTTTGGAAGAATTCTTCATTGGCCCCAAGTCATGTTTTACCATTACCCAGTCCATCCTAAATGACAGGGCAGCACCAAAACACATGTCACTGCCTTTTATTAGTAACTTGGCTTATCGTAGGGTTTGGCTTTTACTTCCTAGGAATAGCTCAAAACCAGAGGAGAACGTGGCATTGCCAGGTTTCCATGGGTTCATTGGCCCTTATCTCACTGGTCTGGTTGAGGCCTCTGCCCTTCTTAGCAAGGAGCATTCGGAAGGGCCTATTCAGGCCAAGACGATGACCTCGAGGGTCTCATGTGGCCCACCCAGCTCTCCTTTCACAGGGCCCTCCCTCATGTCATTTATCCAGTGAACACTCTTGACCTAATAGCAGTTATCCCAGCACTGTTGAGGTATTAGAGAAGGTAAGGAGTAGTGGCCACCCTGCCTCTATCTTCTGTGGATTGTGGTGGGTCAGTCCTAGGATTATGTAAAGTTACAGATCGTACATTTCGGGAGCCATCAAGTGCTGAGCCAAACTCAAACACCATTGTTATTGCAGTTCGGGGGAGACTCAGACATGTGCACACCAAGGAGGCAGGACACACCACCATGCAGTCTGTCATCAGCTCCTTCGTTACGTGGTTCCAGCTGTAAGAACTGCAGGGCTTCAGAGGAAGAGACTTGGCGGGAGAGTGACCACTCACTGTCCAGAATCAGAAAGAGAGGGATCAGAAATGAGTGGGAAGTGGGGGAAGAAAGTTTCTGCTCTGGAACTCTCAGCCTCAGACCTGGAAAAGGACAATCCCTGGGACTGACTGCAGAGTAGGTGCTGCTCCACGGCTAATAAAGCACCTTTAGGTCTCCCTTAGGTCTTCCACCCCAGAAGGATAGAAGAGTGAGCAGTGACCAGGGAAGTTGCCCCACAGAACCATCCACCTCCCTCACATCGTGTCTTTTCGCTTTAAGTCTGAAGCAGGTCACACTTTGAGGGATTTGGCTTAAAGTTAGAGTCAGATTCAAAAATCTCCTAGGGTCGGCAATCCAAATGTCCACTGGTAGATGAGTGGACAAGCATAATCTGTGCACACAGTAGAATATTATCCATCCTAAAGGAAGAAATTTTGACACATGCTACAATGTATATAACCCTTGAATGCTGAAAGAAATCAGCCATACACAAAAGGACAAATTCTATGATTCCTCATATGTGAAGTACCTACAGTAGAAAATTCAAGCCGGGCGTGGTGGCGCACGCCTTTAATCCCAGCACTCGGGAGGCTGAGGTAGGTGGAGCGTTGTGAGTTCGAGGCCCGCTTGGGCTACAACGCGAGCGCAAGGCTGGCCTGAGCTACATAGTGCGACCCTGCCTCAAAAAACCAGGGCCGGGAGTTTGACTCAGTGGCTTAAGCGCCTGCCCTGGCAGGCGTGAGGCTGTGAGTTCGATCCCCGGTGCCGCAAAAAAAAAAAAAAAAAAAAGAAAAGAAAATTCACTGGAAGTAGAGTGCTGAGGGCTGGGAAAGAAAGGGAGTTACTGTGTAATGGTTGGAGTTTCTGGTTTGCAAGATGGAAAGTGTTCTAGGGATGGATGGTGGTAATGGTAGCACAACATTGTGAATGTATTAATGTGACTGAACTGCAAGCTTGAAAATGGGTAAGATAACCAATTTAATACTATGTGTATTTTATCACACTTAAAACATTTTTAAATTGGGGGGAACAATCATGTAGGGTCAAAGTACCCCTCAAACCCTATACAAGGTGCCATACTAGAAACCCCCATTCACTCCTTCCTGTTGGTGCATCTAAGCCAGGTACTCCTAAAGGATTGACACATCGATTTGGAAGTGGGAGTGGGGATGATGAGCTTTTAAGGGCTATTAGAAAATACAGACATATCTCTTCCACTGAGACTCATGTCGAGCGTGGTGAGAAGAAAGTCATACAAAGCTCCATAAGCGAGGCCTTCTAGGAGAGGACAGAGTCCTGTCTCACTGCAGAGCCTGCATTGATGGTGTCACCTGTGCTGTTTAAATCATGCACGTGTTTGCACATTTCCTCTGCACAGGTGTTTGTAGTAAGATGTGTGCGGGTACCAGCTCTGCCCCACTAGGATGTGTGTCCCCATCTTCCTCATCCAGGACCCAGGCCAAAGGGGCTAATGTTCAGTAAACTGAGCTGTATATTGATGACAGAACCACATCTTAGTTTGAAATCCTTCACTGAGCAAGATGTACCCTATGTTTCTCTTGTATTTCATGCAGAAACCAGTTCAGTGCTGGGCAAAAAGAAAATTCCCATCAGATCTTTGAATAAATACCTGCTGGAGATAAACCAGAACAACCAATGCTAGTCCCACTTTCTTCCCTCTGTCTGCCTCATCCAGCCTGTTGGCAGATACAGTTGAGGTGCCATCATGGGCCAGCTGATAAGTCACTGTGACAAATTAGCATGGAATTGGCCAGTGGAAACTCAGCATGTTAGCCCTTTATTAACCTGCAGACTTCTACTCAACCTCTATTCAAGGCGTAAAACTGTCTTTTCACTTTAATGCTCCAGGTTGAAGAGTTAAGACATTTATGCACACATGTTGGGAATAATCTAAATGTCCACCTGTGAGTAACTAGTTGACTAAAATATGTAATATTTATACAATAGGCAGCCAATATCCAGTATAATGAAAGTGTATGAAATTCGCAGTTTACTGTTAGCAAAATAGCATGGTCTGATTTTGTGTAAATATATGTAATTTGTACAAATACACCTGTAATTTATATGTGTATGTATATACATCTATTCTGTGTGTGCACGTGTACATGCGTGCATCCGCACCTGTGTGTGTGTTCCCCAAACTAATAGCATTGACATCACCAGGGAACATTCTCAGGCGCCACCACAAATCCACTGAATCAGAAATTTTGGGCCAGGACCCCACAGTCCAATTTTTTTTCGGGGGGGTACCAGGGATCAAACTCACCACCTTGCCGCCTACCAGGCAGGCACTTACACCACTGAGCTAAATCCCCAGCCCTATTTTTGAGACAGGGTCTCACTATGCAGTTCAGGCTGGCCTTGAAGTCACTTTGTAGCTGAGGTTGGTCTCGAACTCACAACGATCCTCCCGCCTCCACCTCCCAAGTGTTGGGATTAAAGGCATGCGCCACCACACCCGGTTTACAATCCAAATTTTAACAAGCCCTCTGGGTAATTTTTTTTAGAATAAAGCAAAACAAAGCAATAGAATGTCTTATGTCTCCTGGACTTGTTCTGTGTGAGATATAGGCTTGCAAAATTAATCAAACAATATAAGCACTAAGTTGTTTCTTTACTTCAGTTGCTCTCATTTCAGAAATTTCAGGTGTGCAACTTCTAATTTCTTGTGTGTCTGTGTCTCCTGGACTTGTTCTGGGTGGGCTGGAGGTCTGAGATTGCCCCATGTTCCTTCATCTTGATATTTTCCTGTGTTCCTCTGAATCAGCCGGTTGCTGAATCCCAGGCGATTCCTGCCCTTCCCGCAGTGCAGGGGATTGGGATAGGCACCTGGGTTCCTCCAATCCAAGGTTCCTGGGGTGGCAGAGAGGTACAAAATGGTGGCTCACCTATGCTCCCCCTGCCCGCCCCCCTGCCACTGGCGGCAGGCTCACCAGGGGGCATGGCTTCTCCCTCTCCAGGTAATTCTGATGCCTGCCTACGGCCAAGAATCACTAGTTCGTAGCACTTTTCATACTCTTCCCATTGGACTCACCTGTATCTGCCTCTCTTCTCCAGGCCCTGATCCAGCTGCCCCCCTATATCTCTCAGTGTGAGGAGGTGCTGCAGTTCTTTGAGACAAGACCCGAGGACCTGAATCCCCCCAAAGAGTAAGTTTGTGTGTGAACCTCCCCAGGTCTGCCCTCACCTCCCCTCTACTGGTCCAGCCAGCCCCAGGAGGAACAGAGTCAAGCAAAGTACACATGAAGCCCAGTTTCATTGATTTAGCCCTGCAAGGTCTCACTGCATGTGGCCTTTACAGTTGGTGCAAGTGGTTAACTCTAGTCCTGTCTGACACATGAGTGCCTAAGGGTCCTGGTCACATAGCACTCTGCACTGACTCCCAGCACAGAGGTGTTGGAACAGGGAAGACTGCAGGCCTGGGAGGCAGGGACTGTGTAGCAGATTCTCCACAGTGCCTCGGCCACAGAGCTAGTTGTGCTTAGGAGCTACAGGCTGAGTGTCCTTTATCTGAAATGTTTTCAGATTTCAGATTTTGGAATAGTCATATATCCATCATGGGAATAATAATAATATGTAACATACACGTGACATGTGTGCATTGTTTAACACACAGGTACACAGTCTTTGCAGCTCTTCTTCTTGATGTCAGGGCCAAGATGCTTGAGTGTTGCAGTCTTTTATGAAGCAGTGACAGAGAAAGTATTTGGTCTACTTGGTTTGTTTTAAGCATCTGAGCAGAGTTGGGTACCAGAGTGTATGTCCTACTGCAGTCCTTCCTCAAAGGCTAAGGAGGGATTGTGATTCTCTGGGCCTTCCAGGTCAGTCCCCCTCCCACCAAGTCTCTGGGCAGAGACCCATGTGGACAAGGTCAGCTCATCCAAACATCTGCATTCCTCAGACATTGTCACAACTGCCACCTGGAAACACATCCTGTTCCTCCTTCAGATGGCTTTGAGTTCTGACAGACCCTTCTCAAACTAGGAAAGGTGCCAGCTGGCTTGGCACCTTGACTCCAAAATAATCACAGTTGGAGGGGGGAACTCTTTGCTCGTTTTTCTGTTGGTCCTCAGCAAAACATTGTTCTTATTATTGATTTATATAAACTTTTAAATATTGAGGAGTACAGATACCGTAACCTCACTGTGTACCCCATAATTATAAACTATTAAAATTTTTCAAAAAAAACCCCAGGGGTGGGTGTGTAGCTGAGTTCTAGAGCATGTATTTAGCACATGCAAAGTTCTGGGATTGATCACTGGCACTAAATAAGTAAATGAATCTTAAGATTAGCCTTTACCATATTTGTGGTAAATATTGTATGTGTCTTTTTCTTTGACATTTAGAATTTCTGGGTTTTATATAACCTTTATATTTTTATGAAGTCAACTGTGAAGCATTTTTCAAATATGACTTCTTCAATTACTTTCAAGCTTAGAAGGGCAGACATCATTGACACAAACTAAATAAATATTTAATTTCTCTAGTTGTTCAGTGATTCAGATTTTCTTTTAATATTTACTCACTAAGTCAGAATTCATTTTGATGTAAGGCATAGAGTAAGAACCTAAATTTTTTCTAAATTTTGAGGCTTCACACAATCAAAAGAAACCTTTTTGTCCTGTGAGTTAAAAAAAAAAAAGCAAACCGCTCCTAGTAGAGTTTAAAGATTATTTACTTGTTGTTCATCCCTCAGAAAGGACAGAAGCCAAAAAAATCTCCTACCCTCTGGAGACTTCACAGTGGTGGCAAAGACTGCGTGAACATGGGATACATAGACACACACACACACAAATACAGAATACCCACTAGAAATACAAAACCAGCCTAGACTGTACCAAGAAAGCCCAAAGTAGCAGCCGCGATAAGCTAACCAGCCTCACGCTGGGGTATATGTATCTGGTTCCAAGGAACTTCCTCCAAAGAAGAGAAGGGTTCAAATCTCTTTGTCCCTTCCCAGCTGTGTGACTTGGACAAGTGATTTTACTTCTCTGAGCTGTTTCTTCATCAGTAAAGTGGGTGCTGCTAATCTAGGTCACATGTTTGTTGTGAAGATTAAGCAACATCCTTCCATAAAGGATAATGCTGCCACGTGGCCAGGGCTCATGTAGTGGTGTCTTCCAGGCGTTGAGGGAGAGGAAAGAAGGTGAGAAGGTGTTTGAGGGCCTGAGGATGCTCTAGACAGGCAGTCTCAGCTGGGCCCCTATTGTTGGGTTATGTTGTATCCTGCTCAGTGGGGTTGGTCTCTTGGTCAGGATCTGGAAGCTGATACCCACATCAAGGCTCTAAGTAGACACTGGGTCTTTTCTAGGCAATTGTTAGGTGGGGAATGATGGGTTCTAAGTGATGCTTTTGGAGGGGATTTGCTGCCATGAGCAGGAGAACTGGGGAGCACCTCCAAACATGTCACATGGGGGCGCCTGCTTGAGCTCCCCCATGCTGCTGCTGCTGCAACCTAAGAGGCCTCACTGCTCTTCATACCCCGCTTTAGCGGGGACAGTGGAAGGAATTAGCAGAGTACATAGCAGCAGAGGAACCAGGACTAGAGGCAGCCCAGACCATGGCTCAGATGGCAGGCCTGGGTGACCCTTGGGGGTGGCCTCAGTGCATCTCGAGCATCAGCTGAGCGGGGCTCCACCCAAGGAGAGGCCATGGCTGGCTCCAGCTAGACTTCTTGGGTTCCAGTCTTGGGCCTCCTGTCTGGGCCTCAGTGTCTCCCAGTACACTGCAAGTGCCAATGAAGGTGGCACAAGACATCTCACTATTGCACCTGCCCTTTCTTACACAGTGGCTGTGAGTTCAGCCTCCTAGAGACAATGCCAGGCTGGAGAACGGCATGGTCAACTGGCTGTCCCAGCCGCTCCTCCTAGACACTCAGACCTTAGCCTCAGGTTCCTGGGGCTGGTTTAGCTCCCTCCCCTGTCCTGAGGATATCTTGCAGCATTATGATGTAGTGGTTAAAATCAGACACTAAATAGACATTTTCCGGAAGCATTCACACATGACTGGTAAGTATGTCAAAAGGTGCTCAGCACCATCAGCCATCAGGAGATGCAAATCCAAACCACAATGAAGTCTGCCTCCGCACCCATAAGCAGGGCCATAATCAAAAACACAGATAATGTGTGATGTCCAGAACCTAGAGAAATCAGTACCTCCCTGTGTTGTTAGTGTTAAAGTGATGCAGCTGCAATTTTATAGAAGCACCAAGGAGTTAAAGCCTTGTGACCCAGGAGTTCCACGTCTAAGTGTATAGCCAAAAAAAATGAAAACGTATGTCTAATCAGATATGGTGATGTAGCCTGCAATCCCGGGTCTTCAGGAGAACAAGGCAAGAGGATTGTAAGTTCAAGGGCAGCTGAGCAACCTAGTGAAATCCTGTCCCAAAATAAACAGGGCTGGGCCGGGCGTGGTGACGCACGCCTTTAATCCCAGCACTCAGGAGGCTGAGGTAGGCGGAGCGTTGTGAATTCGAGGCCGGCTTGGGCTACAACGCGAGCGTAAGGCCGGCCTGAGCTACATAGTGCGACCCTGTCTCGAAAAACCAGGGCCGGGAGTTTGGCTCAGTGCCTTAAGTGCCTGCCCTGGCAGGCGCGAGGTTGTGAGTTCAATCCCCGGTGCCATAAAAAAAAAAATAATAATAATAAACGGGGCTGGAGATTGGCTCAGCACTAGAACATTTGTCTAGCATTCACAAGCCCCTGCACCACTAAAAAAAAAAAAAGGTAGTCCACATAAAAACTTTAGTATGGGATGTTTATAGAAGTACTTTTATAGCAGCCAAAAAGTCAGGGGAAAAAATGCCCATCAGCTAGTGAATAGAAAAACAAAATGTAGGATATCCATACAAAGGAATATTATCCATAAAAAGGAATAAAATGTTAATTTACTAATTCATGCCACAACATAGATGAATATTGAAAACGTGCTAAGTGGAAGAATATAGACAAAAAGCTACCTGTGGTATGATTCCATTTCTGTAAAATGCCCGGAGAAGACAAATCATTAGAGACAGCAAGCACACTAGTGATCGTCAAGGGCTGGAAGGAGGGAGGAAGTGACTTCTAATGATTATAGGGTCTCTTTTTAGGTTAATAAAAATTTTTTGTGATTAGTAGTGATTGTTGCAAAATCTTTAATTGTTCTTAAAACTAGTGAATGATATACTTTTAAAAGATGAGTTTTATGGCATGTTAATTTAAATTAGATAGAACAGGATCCGGATTGTGGCTTGTACTTCTTGCTAGCTGTGTGCCCTTGGACAAGTTACTTAACTTCCTGTGCCTCATTTTCCTTATCTGTAGATAAAGATTTAAAAAAAAAAAAGTAGTTCTTTCTTAGGGATATTGTATTAAACGAGTGATATAAAGTATCTAGCAGGATTTCAATACACAGCCATAGCATTTAATATTTACTAAATGATGCTTCTGTTGCCACAACATCTATCCCAACCCAACTACTAAAATTGTATTACTGATAAAATCAGTTACTTAAAACTACTTCGTAAACCCTGACTTTGATATTGTACTTGCAATGCAGTTGTATCCATAATCTCTGACATGGTTGACAGATGTTAGTCATTAGTCATGGTTCTCTATGAAGTCTAGCCCACAGTAGCTAAGGAGATAGCTGTGTGCTCTGCCATCTGGACTTCCACTGTCTTTAGCGTGCCTCTTGTATCATTTCCTGCCAAGCACTTTGTGCTCCCAGTCTATCCCTTAGGGGAGCCCAGGATGTGCTCTGTATGACAAGGTAGGGACCAGGTTCCATGCAATGTGAGGCTCTAATCCCTGTTTCCAGACTGTGACACCCTCCTGCTCTTTCCCAGGACCGCTCATGGTACAAATATGTGGACACACTGGTTCCCCCAGAGTACTGTAGCACTTATCAGCTAAAAGGAGAAAGTTAGGAGTAATTGCTTTTTTAAGAAGCCCAGCTTGTTTCTTATTCATCCACTGATGGTTTTGTGAGGGCGTGTGTGTGTGTGTGTGTGTTTTGTTTTGTTTTGCCTTTTTGAGACAGGGGCTCACTTTGCAGTTCAGGCTGGCCTTGGACTCACTTTGTAGCCCAGGTTGGTCTCGAACTTGCACTGATCCTCCTGCCTCAGCCTCCTAAGTGCTGGCACTACACGCATGCGCCAGCATGCCTGGCCCCACTGATGCTATTGTGGGATAAAGAATCTTTCTTAATGAAGTACTAGTGGCAATACACATCAGTACTGACGCGTTACTCTTTCTTGCCCCCATTCTTTCCTATACAGGGAGCACATTGGAAAAAAGAAATCTGGTAAGAATATTTCCCATTTTCTTTTCTTCGTTCAGTGTTTAACATATTCCTACTGAGTGCCCACCATGCATCAGGTGTTGGGTTTCACACTGGGGGTACAGCATTATGGGCGGGGAGATGGGTGGATGAATGGATGGCCAGGTGGACACCTGCATGAGTGGATGGATGGGTGGGTGGGTGGATGGATGGATGGATGGATGCTTATTTGGTTGATATCCCACTCTGCTTCCCAGAAGAAGGATTTGAGGTTATTTCTTCCTATACCAAGGAATTACAAATGCTCTGGTGACCTGGAGATGGGAGTAGGAGAGACAGATGTCTTCCTACCTATCTTTTAGAGAGCTAAATGCCTGTGTTCCACTTTATACAAAATAATATGGGAGATTAGCATTCTTCTCAGGTTTTGGAAGGAGTCAGAAGGTAAAAACATGGGTCATGAGGAATAAGCAGAAGTTTCAGTGTAACAAAGGGCATTTTGGACTGCATGTACTCAGACTGGGAAGCAGGAATGACCAGCAGTCCTAGACCTAATCCACTTGACATCCCCCGCACCAGGCTCAGCCTCTGTGCTTCCTTTGGTCTGCTGCTGTTTGGGCAGTGACTGGTACACCATGGAACAATTCCTGTGCTCCCTGCCACTCACCCTGCAACAAACTCTTCCTTCCTAACAAGCTTTACCTTCGCTGAACAGCACGGCTCTTCTATCAGAAGCAATTATAGAAAGAGAGAGGGCAGGAATCTCGGTATGTTCAGAGCAGCACTTGAGTTCTCACAGGCCTAGGCTTTAAAAAAATTTAGATCAATAACAGTCCCACTTTTTCTTCCCACCACCCATGATCATCGCCTTCATCTGCAAAGGTTCTGGCCTAGACCAAACCTAGAGCCAATACGGTCTTCAGATTTCCAGAATTCTGAGCTCTTTCATTTCCTAGGAATCCAGCATAAGCAGAAATCCCAAAAGTAAAAACTGATGACTTCTCTCAGGGGCCTCAGTTTCCTCATGTGTAAAATTGAGATTAAAAATAATAATCTGGGTTTGACGGGTGTGGTGACACACTCCTGTAATCCCAGCACTTGGAAGGCCGAGGCAGGAGAATCACTGCGAGTTCGAGGCAAGTTGTAGCCTGGGCTACAAAGTGAGTTCAAGGCTAACCTGCACTACATAAAGAAACCTCTCTCAAAAAGACAAAAATAAAAATAATAATCTGGGTTATAATTTTGATAGGATTTATAATAATACATATTAAGCACTTAGAATAGTGCCTGGCACATTGTGATATATGTTTGGTACTATTTTTATGACTACTGCTATTACTTAGAGCACACCGATGTTCCTGACCAGTGATCCCAAGTTCAGTGGCCTCTGTCCCTTTATTGCCTCCTGGGTCTGAGGCCTGTGATCACCTTTACTTACAGCCCTCAAGGCCATCTTGGAGGAGAGTATGAAAAGGAGCTGGATCTCTCTGCCTTAGGGAGGGCATCTGGAATTAACTCTGGCATTTGCTCAAATGGTCTGTGTGCAGCTCTCCTTCTGGTTTAATTGGTACTGGCCAGAGCCGTGGTATCCTGCTAAAACTGCAAATAGTTCTCAAGCCCTGGGGATAATTACATGTTTCTTAGAAAAGAGCAGAGAGGGGCTGCCACTCGGGCTGGTCCCAGAGTTCCTGTACAGAGACTTTCCCTGGGAGGAGCGGGTGAGAGGAAGGGAGGAGAGGAAAGAGACGGCTCTGGTTTGTGCAAACATAAGTGTCCGGTCGGAACAGACTTGATGAGGGGACTTGTCTGGAAAAGAGAGACGCAGCTCTAATTTGTGGCAACTGCTGTTGGCGTCATTCACCTGCAATGATGGGGGACAGATTTATTTATAGTTAAGCCTGGTAGAAAATGGCATCTTTCTTCATTCCGTCTGAGAACCCACGCTGGGCTTGGCCTTATTTTTTATCTGACCTTTTGAACACTACCTCTATTTTAGTACTGGCCTTCGTTGAATTTAAAAGGGATTTAAGACTGACAGATTTAACTCCTGAGATTTCTGCGGCTGAACCCTACTGGAGAAGGCTGTCTGTCCCCAGAATTTCCCAGTCTGACTGACTGGCTCCCACAGACGTTGGCTAATGTGGTCTCAAATTCTGCTTATCCTGCAGAAAAAACACCTCACCACAGCTTAACAGATCAGCTGATGGCTTAAGGAGCATCTTTCTTCTTGATTATTCTACTGTTTACTTTTCAAAGTAGTCTCTGCTTTATGGATTCTCTCAGCAAGCGTAGCAGTATAGTGAATTTATGAAAGGAAAATTCCATTTTGCCACTACTCGTTTTAAAAATTCAAGACTTGTCATCATGAAGGAAAAAATACCCAAATAGAAAACTTCTGTGGTAGATTAGGAACTACGCCACTTGAATATTTTTTAGCACTTGATGATAAAAATCACCCTTCCTCTGTCAAATCTCCTCCTTCTCTTTTATTTCCTGCTGGGCCACATGACATTTCTTGTCTAGGAAGCCTTTGATTTCATACCTGGCAATTCCTAAAGCTTAGATACCTGGCTCAACTTTGAGGTATTGAAATGATTAAGCATTGTAGAGCTTGGCCGCAGTATCACACTCTACCAGTAGGTGTCCTCACACAACACCCAGGTGTCCTGAAGCTAATTTGAGACTGCTGGTAATCAGATGAATTGGATTCTCTTTTTCATCATTTTGAGGTGGGTGTGTTTGCCGATCAGTTGGTTGGTTGGTTGGTTGGTTGATGATTTTTTGAGACCAGGTCTCACTATGTAGTTCATGTTGGCTTCGAATTCACAGTGATCCTCCTGAATGCTGGGATTGCAGACACCCGTCACCAGCTTTTTTTCACCCATTTTGATAAGTTGAATAAAGAGAATGCAGTCTGCTCAGAGAGACGTAATGCTGGAAAGCAACTCCACACATCTCTGAGCCACTTCATGACAAGGAACTGCAGTCTGAAAGCCCCAAAGCTAATCTCAGAGGAGGTGCCAGCCCTGGTCCCCATGTTTGACCCTGATCTACTCTTGCCAGACCAAAGAGCTAAACCTGCTCTCTGCCCCTGTTAGTCCCTGGGATCCTGTCTTGTTCACAAGTCTCAGCATTGTCTCATTCTGTCATTGCTCATAGTTTTGCCAAATCCTGTTGGTAGAGTGGTTAGAAAGTTGGTGTAGAAATGAGTGGACCAACTGGGCCACCTCCAAGTGATAAAACTGGAGCAAAACAGGACTTTTTGGGCAAAGTAACTTGAATTGAATCCTCACGTCGTCAAAGTTGCTGTTCGTTTTTATAGGCAAGGAATAATCTCTGGTTGCCCATAAGATGGCCAGGTGCTTACTGATAGCTCTCAGCGTGGGATACTCCCAGGAGGACTAGAGCCCTGTGTAGGGCAGGAAGTGTTTTTAGAAATTCCCATTCATTCACTCCACATATGTCTGTAAAGCACCTGTGCTCAGTCCCGAGTGAAGAAAACAGACACAGTTCTTTGTTCAGTGTTTATTGAGTACCCACTGTGTCCCTGGCAGTGCCCTAGGTCTCCAGGGAATGCAAAGGTGAGCAAGAATTGGGAAATATTCTCAATCTTATACAAAAGACAGATGCATAAATAAAATAAAATGTAAGAGAAGTTATATAAAGCTGCATTTTAAAATACAGATGCTTTGATTGTACCATTTATTGAGTCTTTTTTCTTTAAATTTTGTAGTGCTGAGGTTCAAACCTCATGGGTTCGTGCATGCTAGGCAGTTGCTCTACCACTGAGCTACACCTCCAGCCCTTTTGAATCTTACTAGGTGTCATCCATGGACGAGGCCAGGAATTTGCAACTGTTCTTCTAAAAGGCCAGATAGTAAATGTTTCACAGACCACATACAATTTCCATCACTTGTCATTATTGTTATTATTTGTCTTCTCCCCATTCTCATTCTTCCTTTTCTACTTAACAACTCTAAAATCATTTAAAAAAAAAAATTCTTAGCATCCCTTGGACAAAAGCAGGCCATGGGCCCTATGAGCCTTCAGGCAGAATGAGTACAGCAGTAATCAAGAAGAGACTGATTCCCTAGCTTCATGGGCTTCTATGCTAGGACAGAAAAATAGGCAACAAGGAAACAAGTAAGTGTACAGCAATTTTTTTTAAAGCACTGTGGTAAGCAATGAAAACTGGTGAGGTGGTGCCAGGCAGTTAGGAAAGGCAAACATCATATAGCAAGAGAGTTTGCTTTTATGACAAAGTCACTCACTCAGTAATAACCCTGCTCCTGTGGTAAGAGCCCTACCCCTGTAGAATTGCCTATGAAGGGTCCTTCTTAGCAATACTGTCCTAGTGGCAATTAATTCCAGCATGAGTTTTGTTTAACCCATCCCAGTGAGCTTTCTCCTTGGCTGTGAGCCTATTTGAGGCAGGTACCGTCTCATTCAATGTGGAACCCCCCAGCGCTTGCACAATAGGCATCTAGTAAATTTTGAGTGAGGAAACGAGTGAAAGGATGCATGGATGGGGTCAACCTTGAGACAAGTCCTCTAACAGCTTCTTATTTGGAAAGTCCTCTAACCCAGTTTGCTCCCCTGGCTGCTTCACGTGGCGATAGCAGCCACATGTGACATCTGATTACTTTGCTGTCTATAGGTGGTGACCTGGCCTCGGTCGACCCCATGGTCCTAGAGCAATATGTGGTGGTTGCAGACTATCAGAAGCAAGAGAGCTCAGAGATCAGCCTCAGCGTGGGCCAGGTGGTAGACATCATTGAGAAGAATGAGTCAGGTAGGATCCCAGACCACCTTCCATCCTACACTCTCTCCAAGGCCCTCTCCCCAGAAGCATATGGGAACTCAAAAACAAGTAGACAATTCAAGTCCCAGTCTCCCCTAATCTGACTGAGGCCTCTGACCTGCCCCTGTTTGATCACAGTGCTCAGATACCCACTTGGTCACAGCTCACCAGCCTCCTGATCAGATGTTACCAGTTTGTCCTCCAATTCACATTCTTTCTGGTCCGCAAGCACTTGGAGACAGAGGCAAGCAGTTCCATTGGAAATCTGCTCGTTGATTGGCCTCTGGTTTCCTATGGGGGTCTCCGGAAGGCTCAGCAGCTCTGAGGTCTGGCTGAACAGACGCACTCCCTGCCGTCTCTCCCCACCATTGCCCAACACATGGAACTCTGGTCACAACATTAGTGGAGGGAGTGGGACATGATCGAGACACTTAACCTGGATTTCCTCCTGAATGCCATGCTGTACAGTGGTCCAGGGCACGTCGTCTGTGTGATCATCAGTTTTCACATCTGCAAAATACAAAAACCTGTCCAAAGGGCTTTGCTAGGATTAAATGAGATAATGTGAGGAAGAGCCTGAACCAGTGCTTGGCACACAGTAAGCACTCTAAAGTTACGTTTCCTTCAGAGCAGGGAGCGCAGGGAGTGAGCAGCTTCTATGTCTCCTGCTGGGTTCCTTGTGGCTAAAATGTGGCTTTGACTAATAGTACCACTGGACACCAAGCTCTTTTACCCCAATGGCTAGTAGTTAAGGTCTAAAGAACAGGAGAAAGATGATGTTTCCAGCATGATATTATCATTAGCCTGTTATCCTGGTCATGTTATCATTAGTCATATTAATCACAAGACCATTGTGAGCCAAACAGACCTTCTAAACATGTTCAAAGAATGAGGGAAAGGCAACATTTGTGTTACCCTCTCAATCACGTTGCCATTAGTCATGAGATCTGTGTTAGTCAACCAGATCTCAATTGTGCAATATACGAACTGTTATCTCCAAAGATCTAGAGGGAAATCCAACTTCTACTTAAGCTCAGTGTGTCCTCCTATATACTCACAGCACAGGGCACTTCTGTGATCTCCAAATGTGTGAGGATTTCTCCCACCAGCAAGCAAGCAATCGGCTCTGCGTGAGACACCAGCTGGGTATCTTCTATCTAATCCAGTGCGGTTCTGATGCTCTTCACCTGGAGGTAGTGTCAGATCCCACAAGTTGAAGGCTCAGTCCCTTCCCACTTGCAGTGCTAGTCGAAAGCCCTAGGTCTTTCTACGTGTGCTTTGGAGCAACCAACTATAAATCAGGGTGTCCACAGCCTCCTCCTTGGGCTCCATTAATTTGCTTGAGCAGCTCACAGAGCTCGGGGATACGTGCTTACCAGTTTATTGTAAAGGCTGTTACCAAGGATGCAGATGAAAAGATGCACAGGGCAAGTGGTATGAGAGGAATGTGGAACTCACATACCCGCTCCAGGAGCTTCCAGTGTTCAGCTGTGCAGAAGCTCTCCTAACCCTGCCCATGCAGGCATGATTGATATATGGACAACTGTATAAAAGTGTGATTGGACAAGAGGGTCTAACCTGATGCTAACAGATGGGGTGGGGAGATCGCACAAGGCCTATCTGTGCAAATTCTTAGCCTCTTTGCAGCCTTCCCTCTGCCTATGTAGACAGCAGAGCCCCCTCTGAAGTGGGGTCTTATGACCTATTATTAAAGTAGATCAGAGAGTTTATGGCCAGCAGCTCCAAAGCAGGAACGGTTACAGTATATTTTTAGTTTCCAAGACCTGCCTTAGGGAAGAGAAGTCCTAGTCCCTGTGACCTGCCTTGGGGCGAAAAAGGAGCAGATGGCAGGAGGAGGGCAGGAGTCAGACTTTGCTTTCTGAATACTTCTCTACCTAACAAGTCCCAACCTTATCCAGATTTAGAAAATAACAAAAAGCTATGGGAGTAATGAGCCAGGAACCACAGATGCACACTAAAAAATATGTGTCATCCTACATTATCCCTGCTTCATGAATTTGTCACTCATGCCAGACCTTACAGCTGCTGCTAGAGTTCAAATACAATTGCAGCTGACCCTAAGGCCATATGACTTTGTAATTCCTGAGGATAGATAGATGCGGGCTGAGGACACCGCAGGTGGACATCAAGAAGGGAGAACGTGGGCTGGGAATTTAGCTCAGCGGCATAAGCGCCTGTCTGGCAAGCATGAGATCATGAGTTCGATCCCCAGTACCCAAAAAAAAAAAAGGGAGAACGCATCCCACAGGACCACCCGCTTGAATAAAGCAAGAAAGAACAGGCCACTGAGAGGAAGCGTGTGAGTCAGGAGGACAACCAAACAAAAATAGATGTTCACATCTACAAGTAGCCAACATGCTTTTAGCATTTATTTGTAATTACACAGTTGTCTGTCCGTATGCATGGGGGATTGATCTGAGGACCTCCACAGATACCAAAATTCATGGTCCCCCATATGAAACAGCATGGTATTTGCGTATATCCTCCCATATGCTTCACATCGTCTCTAGAGGACTTCTAACACCTAATCAATGTACATACCTTGCAATGTACATACGATGTTCTACTGTATTATTTAGGGAGTCATGGTAAGAAAAGAGTGTATGCTCAGTATGGATGTAAATTTTTTTCCAATATTTCCTAGTTGGTGGTTGGCTGAATTTGTCGAAGTGGAATCCACAGATTCAGGGGCCAGATGTGTTCACAGGCTCTGCAGATTAGGGCCTGGAGATCTTGGTTGGGCATCACGCTACTTGCCATAGACATCACCCACACAAGCCTTCTTTTGTGGGGATTCCTCGGTATGGGAGTGAGGCCCCTCACTTCCACACATCACATCCACAGCCAGATTTCCCTTGATGCACACAGATGCAAAAGGAGTGTTCCAGAGAAGTTGTTAGGGCAGTGCCTTCTGTATCAAACAGGCATGGCACAAACCACTGCTCTGCCACAGGCCTGATGAATATCGATGCATCTGTCTGTTCTTTGAGCCTCCGTTTCTTCGTGTGTACAATGGGGATAATAATGTGAAGATTACTTAAAGTAACATAAGTAAATCTGTCAGCGCATCCCATGCACATCTTAGAATGCTGAATGTTATCACTTAGGATGACCTTTTTCTCCCCTGTGCCAGGCTCAGGAGCAAGTTCTTAATAGTTAACAGCTAACATTGATAGTTGTATTCCACCAGTAAGATGGTAGCATTTTAGTCTTACTCTAAGCATTAATTGATAGAACAGCTGAATATACAAGTGGCTTTTTGTTTCTAAAGACTCCACATTCTCAGATTTAACCAACCATGGATAGAAAATAGTCCAGAAAAAAACTGAATCTGTACTAAACATGCACAAATTTTTTCCTTGCCATGATTCCCTAAACAATTCACTTTGTATTAGGTATTATAAATCAAGTAGAGATGGTCTAAAGTCTATGGGAGGGGCCTGGGCATACAGCTCAGTGGCATAGCACCTGCCTCGTAAGCGCGAGGTCATGAGTTCAATTCCCAGTGTTTAAAAAAAAAAAAAAAACTATGGGAGGATGTGTGTAAGTTGTATGCCAACACTTTTTTTTTTTTTATAAAACACTTGAGCATCCACAGATTTTGCTTCCCACCAGGGTCCTAAGACCAGTCCCGCTGCATACCAAGGGATAACTGTGTTGTTATACTCTGACTGCTTGGCCCCACTAACATCTCTCTACACTCTCACTTCCCCAGGTTGGTGGTTCGTCAGCACTGCAGAGGAGCAAGGCTGGGTCCCTGCAACCTGCCTTGAGGGGCAGGACGGTGTGCAGGATGAATTTTCCCTACAACCGGAGGAAGGTAGGCAGGAATCCCCACCCCGCCTGCTGCAGAGCCTGGGGGCCACATTGCATTTCTTCCTTGCTCAGCCCCTTCCCCCTGAGCCTCTGCCTCCAGGCGTCAGCACCTCACTGTCTCACACACTGTGAACCGGTTAGGGTGGAAGGGCAAACCCCTCCTTCCTTTGGGGCCTTTGTGAGCCACCACCCAACATGAGACTGGCCATAGCCATTCCCCTGACACCCTCTCAATATGCCAGGATGGCCTCTGCGTGATCACTCTTCCTCCCTAGGATTATTCTGGTGGCCAAGATAGTAGAACTGCTGGGTCATGTGCAAGATCTTTGACCCCATGTGTTTAAAGATGTCTGCTCTCTGTTGATATAAGTGTCCCCAAATGTGCATCCCTCCTGTATAGTGTCCTTCATGGTGATGCCAGCAATACCAACACCCACCCACTGCCTTCCTCCCTGGAAGCTTCCTGAAACCGAAGCATGTGTTCATCTTCATTAGCAGACAGGGATTTTAGAGGCAGGTAGACCTGAACTTGAATCTCAGCCATGCCCCATTCTGACTCGGGCCAGTAACATTGCCTCTCTAAAATGCAGCCTCCCTGCCTGAAAATGGAAATGATGATATATATATCATGGGAGTTTTAAAAAGTTAAATAAGTTTCTACATGCAGAGAACTTAGAATAATAAACAGTAAGTCATCAGATAAGCTACACTTTACCTAGGACTGAGTGTTGGCTTGTAGCAGACTGTTGAAGCACAGAGCCACTTTTAAGTTCCTGTGTATCAATAAAAAGCGGGGGGAGTGCAAGCTAGGCATGATGGTGCATACCTATGATCCCAGCCCTTGGGAGTCTGAGTCAAGAGGATTGAGAGTTCAAGATCAGCCTGTACTACATTGTAAGATCCTTTCTGCAAAAAATAAATAAATAACCTAAGTAGAAGAGATATTTCCAAATGCAGGGATTAGCAACAACAACAACAACAAACTGTATGTGGTTTTGCATTTAGTTGCATTTCCGAGTTGGTTTGCTGTCTTGAGGGCCTTCCAGGCACTGGGCTAGGCTAACACAGGGATGCCACAGAACGCAGCTCAGATCAGAGGCAGGTGGTGAATGACGTGGGAACGGCTTCCTTACACAGTCGGTCATGATGGTCACCGTGGGCGCGCTCTGTAGGGAAATGGTTACTTTCCCCATTTATCCAAAACAGGCTCAGAAAAGTGGAACAATTTGCCAGCATCACACAGCTAATAGTTGGGAGAGAAACCACCTTTTCCTTTTCCTAAAGGTTTGGACATTCTTCTTGCCTGTTCTATGAGGGTTTGGTGCCTCTTTATCATCATGCTAGGAATACAGTTATATCTGGTGGATGCCTCTTGATTCAAGTTGAAGGTTAATACCCAGGCACTTGGGCTTCCTAGGATACCTGGGCTCAGAACAAACTCAGAAGGAGTGATCTTCCGGGGGGAGCAGTGTCTCAAGGGAGTCCACTAGGAGTGCTCCCTTCTCACTTCTGCCTTCTGCCCTCCCCTCCACATGCTGCCTGTCCAGTTTCGTGGAGGTACTGGTCTTTGCCCCGGCCTGCTGGTCGCCGCCGGACTCTGGGGGACTTGTATGCCATCAGCTGGCGCCAAGGTGCCTTCCTCAGAGTTTACTTTCCGTTTGGTGTTCAGAGCGGGTCCTTGCATCTGCATGAGCCTCCTCTGGGACTTCCTGCCTGCTGCATGTGAGAAACAGTGACTTGTCGGTGTTGTGTGTGTGCTGGCATGCGGGCTGGTGGGGAGTGAGCCTGCGGTGTTGGTCAGCCTCAGGGCTCTGAAGCTTCCCAGCTCAGAAAGGGTCCTGAGGTCTTCTGTGGTGCAGAACCAGCGACCTTGTCCTTCTGTCAGGCTCATTGAGCTCTAAGGGGAAAAAGCCTACCTCAGCCAGGCTCAGCAGAAGAGGAGGTGCCCAGGGCAGGGCCAGCTTGACGCATGGCTGGGTCCTGGGGTGTGAGGATGTCATCAGGACCTCTGTCACCACCTCCCTACTCCATTTCCTGCTTGGTTGGCTCCATTATCTCTTAATGACAACAGTTCCCAGGCACTTTTCATGGACATTCAGCAAAGAAACAACTTCAACACAACGACTGGTTCTGACTGACCCACCCAGGACCCATGGCATCCCTGAAGCAGTTGTAGTGGCCGGATTTGTGGCACTGTGTCTGAGCCAGAATAATATTCTTTCCCCCTCCCTCCAGGAAAGAGGGGCTCACCCTCCCCTAACCACATGGGTGGAAGCTGGTAGGACCTCTCATGGGTAGGCAGAGGGGAGCCAGGCAGGCAGATAGGCAGGCACCCATGATGCAGTCTACAAGGGCTTCCATCCTGAGCTTAATCTGGGATCTCTGAGCAGCCCTCAGATCCCAAAGAGAGCCCCTTGGGTGCTAGAGAATGCCTGGGGACACAGGAATCCAGGGCCTGTAGGACTGTCTGTACTTAGCCTGGGACCCGAGCAGCGCCCCTTCTTCCTACCTGGACCAAATAACTTCTGTACATCCATGGGGTTGAACTACCCCTTTCATGAGTCACAGCCCAGCACCCCACCCCACAGCTTCCATGGGAAAGGGAACAGCTGACTCTGCTGAATACAGGATATGTGCGCGAGTCAGCACCGCCCCCACAGAGCAGGTCAGCAGGCCAGATCAATAAATAAATAAACGCCCTGTGTGCTTCCACCTCCCTCTGCAGCAGCTGGCAGGCCACAGAGTCCACAGAACATTTGCCCAAAGAGTCTGCACCAACATACTGACTGGGCACCAGACCGCAGCTGGCTTGAACTCACCCAGGAGCTGAAATGGAACAGAGCAGGGCAGCCCCCTCCTCTCCTTGCTGGGAACCCTAAGCTCTGCATCTATTTTTCTCCAGTTCAGCAGCCAGAGCTGATGCCATTGAGGATAGGAGCTGTTCCTTGCCTCAGTGGCGGTGAGCAACCCTCCCTTCGAGCCCCTGCCTCGAAGACTGTGGGAGGATACATCTACAGACAGCGTTCGCAGAGGCACATGGAGCCATAAGGATAGCTCCTTAAGGGGGTCCCAGGGAGTGAGTGGAAGGCACCCCACTCACACAAACAATAATTGAAGCCTCAACCATGTCTGGATCCAGGGGCTTGGATGTCTTTAATGAAAAGTGAAGATCAGTTACCAGCTAGGCAGTGAGAATTGCTGCTGTCTCCTCGGTGATGATTTCAGCTTGAAATCATCCAGTGCCAATAGCCTGCTTATCTCTAAACTCTGAGTCTCTGCCAGGGAGAACTGGCAAGGAGCCCCCGAGAGCTTAACCCCTGTGTGTGAGCAAGCTGGCTTCCACCTGGCCTTCGGGACTTGTTCTTTTGCTGAACAGAGACTAATTCTCCAGTTGCTAAATCTTCCAGGGACATGCCCAGGGATGGACATTGAGGAATGAAAGGGACAGACAAAATCCTGTCTTCATGGAGCTCATATTCTACCAGAGGAAACAGGCATGAAACACAATAAACAAGGAAATGTTATGTGTGTTAGAAGGTAGTTCCTGCATTGGGTTGGGTGGGTATTTAACCTGAATAAAGGGGATAAGGACGCCATGAGTCCAACTGTTGCATAAGATGGTCAAGGACAGCAAAACTGAAGCACCAACTTGAGGGAAGTGGGAGTGATACATTACAAGGGGTTTCAGAGGTGCTGGGACTGCCCTTTATGCTATATTGTGTTGCTGCTGATATAAGGTGATCCAGGGTTGTGTGGGAACCATGGAGCGGGGTGCTTGGGACTCTGGAGGAGGTCATCCCTCTACACCATCCCACAGATCACAGCGAGCATCCCGGGACTCTTCACGTGTGTTTCTCATCCCAACACCCTTTGTCCTTGCAGAGGAGAAGTACACAGTCATCTATCCATACACAGCTCGTGACCAGGATGAAATGAACCTGGAGAGAGGGGCCATGGTGGAGGTCATCCAGAAAAACCTGGAAGGCTGGTGGAAGATCAGGTAATCAGGTCATGCAGCTTCACGGAGGTCTTTAAGGGGCAGCAGGTGGGTGAGGTTTCACCGCCTGTACCATAAAAGACACTTCTCAGTGTTGTTTGGCTTCCTTTCCTATCCATGGCCCTTCCTAAAAATCCATAATAAGCAAAACCTTCTCCAAACACACCAAACCGTAGACAGCAGGAGCCCTGTTAAGCAAGATTGGCCTCCACTTCCAGATGTGTCTTGAGATGAGTAACTCGAGGTCAAAGCTGCCTCATTGAGTAATCACCCACTCCGGCCTTATTGGAGACCGGCTGCTCATTTCACTGTGTGACAAAGCACTGAGCAGAGCACAGGAGTTTACACCAACACATGCAAAAGTCAGGCTCACAGTCAACAGCAGGGGAAGGTGGGGAGAGAGGGGGTGTGTTGGAGAGACGCACAGGGGCCTTGCAGTGCGCACAGAGGGGCTCTGAGGGTCAGGAAGCCTTCCGGGGTTGGGCACCTCAGATCAGAAATTTCAAGCAATGATATGATGGTGGATCTGCATTGAACACATACAGTCATGTGCCATTTCAGACACTGACAGGCCACATGTGCCGTGGTACTCCCATAAAACTACAGTGGAACAGGGCCGTGAGTTTGGTTCAGTGGCTTAAGTGCCTGCCTGGCAGGTGCAAGGTTGTGAGTTCAATCCCTGGTACCACAAAAAAAAAAAAAAAAAAAAAACCCACAGTGGAACTGGAAAATTCCTGTCCCCTAGTCACTACGTGACTTTTGCATTGCAGTGGCACAACATGTTACCCACATGATTGCAGTGATGCTAGTATGAGCAAATCTACTGTGCTGCCAGTCATATAAGAGTTGTATAAGCCAGGTGTGTTGGCAAATGCCTGTAATTCCAGCGCTCTAGGAGGCTGAGGCAGGAAGAGCACAAGTTTGAACTAGCCTGTACAGCTTAGCAATTTAACAAGATTCTTTTTTAAAATACAGGTAAGTTGGGGGATGTAGCTCAGTGCAGAGGACTTGGACTCAGTCACACTCAAAAAAAGTTTACTGTAAAAGAGTGTGCCCTGTTTTGTTGTCAGCAATCTTGTATACCCAGTATTTCCACTACTAGATTCCATTGTTATACCGTATGGTCGATTTAATTTTGTATGTACCGTATAAGTACATATACATGTATAAGTACATATATGTATGTATGTCACACACACACAGCCTAGGTGCATAGCAAGCTATGCAAGCACACTCCGATACTGGCACAATGATGCAGTTGCCTAACAGTGCATCTTCAGAAAGCATCCCATTGTTAAGTGACACACGGCTATGATGTTGGCTTGCTGCATAACAAATTATTCCAGAACTTGGCAGCTCGGGTGTTCAGGTGACTTGATCGGACTCAAGATTTCTCATGAGGTTGTGATCAGGGTGTCAGTGATGGCTGCACTCAGTTGAAGGTTCAGTGGAAGTTACAAAGTTGAACCCTTACCTTTTTCACCCCAAGCTCACCCACAGTCCACTGTGTGTCCCCGACAGTGACCTGTCTCATACTGAGTATGAGGACAGTATGGAGCCTGACATTTCCCAATTGAACAAAATTCATTCCCTCATGGAGGATATTAAAGGTTGGTAGACACTAACGTATGTGGAGTTCTACCTTATAAATTTGCCTTGCATTGTAAAGGACCTATTTTTCATTGAAACTCAAGGCTATTTAGTACTGAAAGTGATTCTCAACAAAAGATTTGGCCTTGCTGTGTGCTGGCTCTTGTGAGTTGGTTCTATTCAATTTTCCCCAAAGGTATGAGCACCTGTTTCGTGGGGTGCTAGCAAATGTTTAACAACCAGCTTTCGGTGAGAAGAGTATTCTAACACTTCCACCATGGAAAATTTCAAACTATCTGTGTACGTCACTTAATACAGAGTTCAAAACACTGTTGGCTGTCACTGGCTGGTGCAGATTAGCTCCAGCACACCTCTCCAGTCCAGACCCCTGTGGTCACTGAGTTCTGTTGTGCAGAAAATTAAATGATGGTTACACTCACTGAATTCCGTTTGGGGAGGACAGTGAGCTGGTCTGTCCGCATCCTGGTCATTTCACAGTTCAGTGACAGCCAACCCGGGGCCTGCTTCGTTCCTGTAATGAGTGTTTAATCTACATATAAATCAGTACCAGTGGAACCCGCCCCGCTAGCGCCAAGCTTCACACCAGGAGCTGGGGCTGTCGGGGTGAAGCAGCAAACACATGAACACTTGATCCGAATCCATTTTGCCACAGATGTGCTTGCAGTCTTGGGCAAGGTACTTGACATCTGTGTGTCTCAGTCTTGTCTTTAAAGTAGATCACCATAAGGGTTAAGTGTCCCTCATCCGAAGTGCTTGGAACCAGGAGTGCTTTGGATGTTGGATGTTTTCAGATTTTTGAACATTTGCTTACACATAATGAGAAATCTTGGGGGTGGAACCCAAGCTAAACACAAAATTCATTGATTTTGCATACATACCTCACAGGCTGAAAGCAATTTTACACCATACTTTTAACACCTTGTGTTTTGACTACAGCCTGTCATGTGAGGTCAGGTGTAGAATTTTTCATTTTTTGTCATTTTGTTGTTCAAAAAGTTTGAGATTTTGGAGCATTTTGGATTTCAGATTTTTGGATTAGGATTGCTCAACCTACGGTGCCTCCCTCCTAGGTTTGGCTGAGTTCACATCAATAACTGAAGTGCCTAGCGCAGAACCAACACAGTGAGTGCCCACCAAGGGCCAGTTTTCATTGTCATCACGGTTTTCATCATTACCACAGTGACTCTAAGGAGACAGCAGTGTAACTGAGCTTTGCAAATGCTTGCTCTGTGCCACACCCATTGGCAGCTTGTTCACTCGGACTTTTATTTCTTCATTCAGCTCACTGGCACCAAGGCCACCAACATAAATATGTATCAGCTGCTTTCCTTAACCCCAGGCACTCACATTCTAAGTGGCTGGCACAGCAGCCACCACCAAGTGTCATCTTGTGTTGTAGGTGCTGGGGTGACTATATGCACAGCAGACATTGGGGTGCCGTGGAGGTCAGGAAAAGCTTGAGGAAAGAATGACATTAAGCAAAGCCACAGAAGAGAAGCAGGTGCTCACCAGGAAGAAGGAGAAGGGTCACCAAGAGCAGGGGCACCATGGGGGTGAAAGGTGGTGGTGCATTTGAGGGACTGCAAGCTGGACTGAGTGGCTGGGATGTCGGGGTTGATATGAGAGAGGCAAGCAGGGAGCAAGTTTGAAAAGCCTATAGAGTGCCAAGCTGGGGGCTCAGCCATCTCAGAAGGTGGTGAGTTGTGTGCCAGACCCTGCTCCTGGGTGGTTAGGCCCCATCGTTCCTGCTGTCTGGGACCTGAAGTAGGATTCTCAGTGGAAGTGTGCTTTCCTCCCATGAGCCTAGCAGACCACTGTGACCAGCACTCTTCCTCTTTCCAGGTACCAGGGCAAAGAAGGCTGGGCCCCTGCTTCCTACCTAAAGAAGAGCACTGGTGAGCCCTTACCCTCGAAGCTGGGCCCTGGCTTATCTGCCCACTCGGGCGCCCTTGACCTGGATGGTGTTGCCCGGCAACAGAATGCAGTGGGCAGGGAGAAGGAGCTGCTCAACAACCAGAGGGATGGCCGGTTTGAAGGCCGCCCAGTGCACGACGGTGACATTAAGCAGAGTAAGTGTTGCCCACCCAAGCTGCTGATGGCCAAAGGGCTACTGCATTCCAGGCTGGGCGTGCAAAGCTCCTCACACATCGTTCCTCTTCTTGCATCAACCCTGCCGTCTAGCATCATGTAGATAGAAACAGAGGCTTAGAACCCAGGGTTACTTGGCCCACACCATGCAGGATGTGAGTCTACACACTGCTTCCTTTCCCTAGATTGAGTTTGTTCCACTGTGACATGATGGAAGGGCACCTACTGTGTGCCAAGCATCTTCTCATTAGTATCATTCATAACAAGCTTTGAGGAACCTTATTGCTTTTGAGGTACAGGTGAGGTATCAGAGAAGTGAGGTAGTGAGTCCAGGGACACCCGGCTGGTAAATGGTAGGCCCAGGACTTGAGCCCAGGCAGTACCTGTGCCCTCTCCACTCTCTCACATGACCTCATTTCTGAACCAGAGAAAAACTTAACCCTATATTAGCAGTACTTGTCATCTTGCTTTCCAAAACCTCTTTGTATATATTTTATCATTAATTGTTCCACACACACCTGCAAGTTGTTCCATTATTATTTGCACTGTACTCCAGACACTACCCTCAAGGACAATGCCCATGATCCTCACCTGGTCATGTAAAGCAGGAGGAATCTGTTTGTTGAGAAAGGATTCCAGCATCCAAAAGGATAGTGGTCACTACCCGTGGCTGGGCTTCTCCTAGCTGTATTTGCCAAGTGGCAGTAAAGTTGTTGAGCCATTGAAGCTTCATATTCTCTGCTTAGTTTCCCTGAGAAAACACTGATGATATTTTCTTATATATCACAGCATGGGTTTTGGCCCAGCCCCAAGTTTGTTTAATTCTAACCTTCTGTAGTCAAGAGCATAGGAGGATTCTTGTTAACACTGGAGAATCAAATGAAAAGTTCAGGTGCTAAAACAAAAACTTCCTCCCTAAACACACATGCATACACATACTCCAGTAACAGTAATTCAGCTGATCTAGATGTTTGTTTCAGTCTTGTGAAACTGTCCATCTCTATGTTCAGAGCTGATTTGACAACTCCTTGCAGTCAAGGTCTTGTCACTGTCTTTCTCATGTTGCCTTCACCAACCTAATCATGTGGCTCACCACTGTTCCAGCCAGTGTAATGCAGGTAGGAAAAAGAAGTGGAATACACAACTCAGAAACTGTATTTTCTACTTTGTCCAACATTACATTGCACTTTGTCACATGGCAGTACCTAGCTGTAAGAACGTCTGGGAAATGTAGTATTTGTATGAGCTGCTGAGTATCTTGGCCCAAATTGTGTTTCTGTTTGTTTTAACAGTAGACAAGAAATTGGCATTTGAAGGATTGCCAGTTTCCTCTATACCCTAGCTTCCAAGTTAGCCTCTGGTGTGGACCTCTGATAACTCAATTCTGACAGCGCATGGGTAACCTGGTCAACATTCCTCCTTTAGCCAGGAGCCTTGGGCCCAAAACCAGAGACCCAGAGCCAAGGCAGCCCAATTCCAGAGTAAAATATCCCAGAAGTTGCCCGCCCCTGTCTGATCCCATTTGTTTATGTGTTGTTTCGTTGAAGCTTATTCTAGAGCACAAAATCAGACACAGTAAAATGTATTGCATGCCTGTGACTTGCTAAGAGCTTCCCACTTGCCGTCCCTCTCCATCACTACCTTCTCCACAGAAGGCGGCCTTGTGCCTCTCAGTCGCCTGATTGATTTGTCCTCTGCCAGAAGTCTGGAGCCTCAGAGCTGGGTTGGGATCTATTTCTGTGTGATTCCAAAGCCTATGCCTTTTGCCCTTACAGGAAAACTTCTCAGTGTTCAAGGGGCACCATCCCCTTTTGTCCCTGCATAGAAAAGATCTAGGCAAAGCCACGCTGAGAGCGGGTCCTAAGCCAAGCATGCACACAGCTCCTTCCTGCTCAGAATTTTCTTGTAGCAAAGCCTGCAGCGGTGAGCTGTCTCCTGCACAGAGGTTCTGCCCCATCCTCTGTGGAAGAGACAAGACCTTACCTGGCATCTGGCCACATCAGAAATTTTATGTGCAGAACTCTGCATATGAATGAAATAAGTCTCATTTCTCCATAGGGTCACCCAAGATGAGGCAGAGACCCCCTCCTCGCCGGGATATGACCATTGTAAGTGAACCCTTGCCACTGGGGAGCTGGCCCCTGACCTGAGCGCTATCAGGGATGCCCACCGGCCCCCACATGCCCTTGACCTTCCCAAAGATGCTCTTCCCTGTCCATGCAGCATCCTTGTGAAGCCGGCTGTATGACCGCCAGTCCCATTCACAGGTGGAAAGACAGGTCTAAGCTGATGAAATGCGTTACTCAGGTTCCAGAGAATATTTGTGGTATTTAGGGCTCAGACCTCTCTCTGCTCCCTGAGCCTCCTTCTCTTAGACCAATCTTCTCAAGTAAGATGCCGCATTGTGCAAGTTCGGTTGAGACACAAATATCATTTATGGTGTCATTTATATTATACTCCCTTATAAAATTCTCTAGGTACCTTTTTAACCAACATAGGTTGAGCATCTCTAATCTAAAACTCCAAAATCTAAAATGCTCCAAAATCCAAAACTTTTTTGAGCACTGTTGGGACACCGTAAATGGAAAATTCTACACCTGACCCCAAGTGACAGGTTGCATGCTATATCTATATGAAATATAAATGAATTTCATGTTTAAACTTGGGATCCATCCCAAGATATCTCAATATGTGTATGCAGTTATGTAAAATCCAAACACCTCTGGTCCCAAGCACTTCGAATAAAGGTTACTCAACCTCCACTTGGAACTTCTTTTTCTTTTTTTTTTCTTTCTTTCTTTTTTTTTTTTTTTTTTTTTTTTTTTTTTTTTTTTTTTTTTTTTTTTTTTTTTTTTTTTTTTTTTTTTTTTTTTTTTTTTTTTTGTTTTTTTTTGGTCTGCCATTTATTGAGCACCTATTGCCATGCTGTGCACCAGGTGTACTACATTAACTTATTTAATACTGGTAGTGAGCCAGGTGTGGTGGTGGATACCTGTAATACCAGCACTTGGGAGACTGAGGCAGGAGCATTGCCATGAGTTTGAAGCCAGCCTGAACTACATAGTGAGCTCTAGGCCAGCCTAAACTATACAGAAAGATTCTGTCCACCCCCCCAAAAAAACTGTAGCAAGCACGCCAGTTTGTTATTATTATTGTACCCATTCTGTAGGAGGTAAAACTGAGCTCTCCAGGGGGAGGTGATTTGGCCCAGCTCACACCCATCATCTGTTCATCTGTATTTCCAGTCGGATGGATGTGACTTGCAAGCCTGTGTTCTTTCCACAGCCCCTACTGCCCCTGGAATCCAGACACTGAAGTCCTGCCCCTTTCAAAATGCAGCCAACTGTCCCATGTTTCTCCTCATCTCTAAAGTTGAAGGGCCAGTGAGATCTCCTCTAGAAGATGACAGTCAGGTCCTCTTAGTTGTGACTGTTAGAATCTAAATAGGCCCACCCGCACTCTCTCTGTGGTGATTGTATGTCACAGTCCCCTGACTCACATCCTGGTAATGGCTTTAATTATCCCAGCCTCGAGGTCTCAACCTGCCGAAGCCTCCCATCCCGCCGCAGGTGGAAGAAGAGTATTACACCATCGCGGAGTTCCAGACCACCATCCCCGATGGCATCAGCTTCCAGGCCGGCCTGAAGGTTGAGGTGAGTCCACCTGCTCTCCCTGTCTGCTTGTCATTCCTGATGAAAGCCATCGCCTCTCTCCTCTCACCTACTGCATGGGAAAGCTAAAGTGGGGAGAAGTTAGCAGCTTTATTGAGCTACAATTCACATAGCAAGCAATTTTATCAATTCGAAGTGTAAAATAATTCAGTGGTTTCTTATATTCACAGAGTTGCACAACCAGTACAACTGTCTAATTCAAGAACAAAAAAACAAACCTCTGACTCAGTAGCAGTCTCTCCCATTTCCCCTCAACCCTGCTCCCAACCCTTCTGCCCCTCTAGATTTGCCCATTTTGGACTTGGAATATAAGCAGAATTGTGTACTGTGTGATTCTTTTGAGATTGGGTTGTATTTTTTTTTTAATCACATCCTGCCTCCCATCTTGCTTCTCCTTTTCTTCACATTCCCTCTGCGTATCTGCTCTGATCCCTGGATTAAACCCAGTGTAAATCCTTGCTCCTGCATTTCTCTTTTCTTTTTTCATGAGGCTAAAGCTTAACGGTGCTTCCCATGCTCTGAAGAAAGCCTATAAGTAATGGGATGGCCACAGGGATTGGGGATTAGAAACCTTTGGAGATGGTGGCTCTGGAGACCATTTGCAGAGCAGGTGAGCCAGTCACGGATACCCCATCTCCAGATGCTGCCATACTATCTGGGGAGACAGAGACTTAATGTGTTCCTCTCTGCAGCAAATGCAGTACAGTCTGCCCTCCATGTCTGTGGGTTATGCATCTGGGGATCCAACTAACCACAGATAGAAAATATTTGAGAAAAAACTGTGTACTGAATATGTCAGATATAGCAACTATTTGCATAGCATTTGTATTGTCTTAGGTATTACAGTGTAAGTAAGCCAGGGCTGATTTAAAGTAACAGGAGGATATATGTAGGTTATATGTAAATGTGACACCATTTTAGGGACTTGAGGATCCATGGATTTTGGTATCCATGGGAGCTCTAGAACCAGTCTCCCATAGCTACCAAGGAGTGGCAGTGTTCATGAAATACCTTCTATGGATATGTATCGGGGACCTGGCCTAGATCCCCAATCTCCCGAACGAGTGCACGGCGAAGGCTTAAATAAATGAGACAAGTGGTATGATTTTAGGGCTCCAGGAGGATCAAAGCCCCTGCAGAGCTCTTGACTCTGCAGCTGTCGTGAGGGCTAAGACAAAGATCTCTCTCCTTGTCCATATTTATTATCAAAGCAGACAAAGAGAGGGGATACTGAGGAAAGCATGGGAAATGAGCAGGACCTTGGGAGTCACTTGAAAGACTTCTCCAAGTAGTAAACTGTGCCAATTAAGGAGAACTGTCTTATCTCCATGATGGCATTTATGGTGGGAAAGAGATGCTGCAGATAAGTGATGGTTGCAGCTGCAGTCTCTATCTATTTACTTGAGTCTGAGCCAGGCGTCTTCGGCAGTGACCTTATCTTGCCTTTTGAGGTATCTCTGGCCTCATTGGCCACTACAGGCCTCGGCCAGGACCAGTGATTTATATAGGTTCACTTACTATAAATCAGCTCCCATCGCCAGGCAAGGGGCCTAGGCCTTGGACAGGCTCACAGATAAACAGAAAGCCAATTAGTTAATTTTAAACCCTGCTCAAAGTCCCTTTACAGTGGTCTCCAACAGATATGTGTGCTAGGTGCTTTTTTAGACCCTGAAGAGCACTTAACCAGCATGCACAAGCCCAGGATCCTATCCCCTCCTCTGTCTTCTAAAGAACACAGTTGCAGAGTGTATGACAGCCCAGGACCATGGGTACCACTGACCCACACACCCCAGAACACTTCCTTGGGGTCCTTTCCTCCCTCCTCTCTTGTCCCCTTCCCCTAGATTGCTAGTGGCATCAACCCATACTGTATCTAGTCCGGGCTTTCTGTACACAGCACTCAGAATGTTAGCTTGGCATTGTCTGGCCACAGGGTCCTCACAGCCTGTGGCATCTCCTCTGACTCTGCTTCCAGAGGCATTAAGACATCTTGATGTTTCACAAAAAAAAAAAAAAAGAAAGAAAGAAAGAAAGAAAGAAATTTTTTGTGTGTTCACTTTGCTATTATTTGCATCCATGGTGACAGGGAGAGAATTTGGAGAAATTCTCAGTTGTCTTAACCTGTGATAGAAGAATATGCCCTGCATCATTATTTATTATGTACCCTTGTTGAGTGCCTAACATATAAAATGTCAGGGATGTTTAAGGTGTCATCTCAGCAAGACTGAGTAGGAATAGGGTGTGGGGAAGACCACAAGGTGGGTGTTAGACGGTAAGAAGCAGAGCTGCCTGAGGAGCAGCCAGATGGTGCTGCTGATGGGTATCTGGGTGTCATGTCTGACGTTGAAAGGTCACTCTGTTGATGGTAAATAGAAGTTGTGAATGAATTAAATCAGGAAGAAAGAGAGGATGAGAGGGCTGGGAAGGAAGCCGGGAGACCCCGCATTGGATGATCAGGCAGGTGAAGGATAGTCTGGAAAGGAGACAGCAATGGAGCATTTAAAGAAGACAGGAGCCGGGCATAGTGGTCCATGCCTATAATCCCAGCACTCAGGAGACTGAGGTAGGTGTATATTTGCAAATTCAAAACCAGCCCAAGCTACAAAGTGAACTGAAGGCCAGCCTGAACTGCATACTGAGACCCTGTTTCAAAAAGCCAGTAAGAATAAAAATAAAAAATATGAGCGCAGGAGCACTCACAGTGTCAGCTCCTGTAAAGGTGCAGTCATGATACAGGTAGGAAGTCTCTGGTCCCTTTGCAAGAGCAGTCCATTGAAGAGGTGGGAAGATCAGCCAGACCCCTGGGAGAAATGGAAGAGAATGAGAAGTGAAGACGTGCAAACACTGATTGTAGGGAACTCACAGGGCTTGACTATGAAAGTAAGGAAGAAAGGAAATGGTGACAGGAAGAAAACTGGCACAAAGGCAGGACTTCAGCAAGTGAACACGTAGCTTCTCAAAGCATGTTTTTAAAATGTAGAAACCTGCTCTTATGTGCCAGTGTACTCGCACTGCCCAAGCAGAAACCATCACCATCATTATTATCGTGATGCAGGTATAGTAGGTCTGCCTCAGATGCATATGATAGCAACAGAACCTTCCTCTTTCAAGAAAGTTTCTCCTCAGTTGGCTCCATTCAGACATTTTTCTAGGAGCAAGGCAGGTGGCCCCAGCAGCTCGAGGCTTGTGGCCTCTTTGCTTCGCAATCTCACTAGCTCCCGTGAAGGTCCCAGAATTGAGCCTCATGGGCTCTGGCAGCCCACCTCATCTTCCCACTCCTGAATCGCAGATGGGACAGGGGGACACCCAAGGAAAAGCAGGCTGCTGCCAGCAGAAGAAGAAGAACCAGCTGCCAGACAGAACAGAAGCTCCTGGGTCCTGATACTGTACCCCCTTTACCTCACCTGCCCTTCATCTCTACTTGATGGCATCAAGTGTACTACCCTGTTCTACGGGTGAGGAAACAGTGACAGATAAAGGTGCAATGGCTGTATGCCCAGAGATTTTGTTTGTAGAACTGGTGGTAGAATTCATGCTTCTAGGTTCTAGTGTGAAGTTCAGATCCACTCTCAGGCAGGTTTTCTATCATGGCAAGAGTTCAACTGTTTTCAAGACCCTGTTCTCCAGCTCAGTAGGCCCCTGTTACCACTTCGGGGTGCCTTTCTCAGTTACCTTTCCAACTAGTATTTTCTTCCTCCTCTGGCCTCCCAGAGCCTCAAACTGCAGCTTCAGGGCCTTCGTAAATTTGTTGATTTGGTAGGTGTGTGGTTGGGTAGGTGGGTGGGTACCTAGAACATAAACTCTTTGGGATTAGGGATTTTGTCTGTTTTTTCACAGTAGTATCTCCAGTACCAAGCCTGGTTTATAGAAGATGCTTGCTAAATACTTGTTAAATTAATAAACTCATCCCACTGGGTTATGGGCCCCTGAGGACAGGCGCTTCTCGAGTAGAGCCCTACAGGAAGACACCCCACCCCGTTCCCGGCTGCTCCCCATCTGTGTCTAACACCTACTTATCTGTCAGGTCTCAGTGCAAACTCGTATTTGTGTAGCTTCCCTAGCTTGGGGTTTCTTTTGTGATTTATATGTTTGTATTCTCACAAGATGAGAATAAAAGCCATAACTCACAACCTTGCACTTGCCAGGCTGGCCTTTGTACCGCTGAGTTAAATCCCTGGCCCAAGTTTCAGATTTTAGATGAAGCATTTCAGGCTTTTAGGTTTGTAATGTTCAAACTATTCATCCTGATCTGATGGCAGACACACACCTGTTTCCTTTCTATGTTCGAGAGTCGACCCACTGCTGCTCTTCAGCCTTATTTCCACTGCTTTCCTGAGCCCCACTGGTCCAGCTGGCCCTTACTCACCTCTCCTACTCTTGCAGAAATGACCTTCCTTTAACCCAGCTTCCAGTCTTCTACTTGCCTACTCTTAGAAGGTTCTCACGGCTGTTTTTTGAATTGAACTTGGCCTAGCAAAATCTGACTCCAAATCCCTGCCTCCTTCAGGAACACTGCCCTGATTTGCATTAGTTTCCCTTTTCTCCCCTGCATTGTCTTCCATGGGTTCATATTTAACTATGTGTCCTTAAATGAGGAGAGGGCCTACTTCTATACACAAATTCTTGGCAATATGAAAATTAGTGTTATTTTCCCCTCTTCAGTGATTGAGTTTTGAACACCAAGTTTAAAGTAATCTTTCCTCAGAACTTTGAATCTATTGTTCTATTCACACTCTTTTTTTTTTCTTTCTTTTTTTGAGATTTTTGTTTTCATTCTCTTCTTGCATCTAGTTTGCTAGTAGCACCACTGCCAACCTCATTCTTATTCAGAGTGTGTCATTTCTCAGGTTCCCTCAGGAATAACTGTTATCTTTAAAAAATTGAAATTTCACTAATGTGTGCCTGGGTATGCAGTGGTTTATTTTTACCCTTCTGAGCAGAAGGTGGGCCTTTACAATCCAAAGACTCAGGAAGTTGTCCTAGAAAATTCCCCACTTTTGCTTTTTTCATTCATTCATTCATCAGTGCTGGGGTTTGAACCCTGGGCCTTATGCATGCTAGGCAAGTGCTGTATCAGCCCCTACTTTTGCTTGTATAAATATTGACTCCCTTCACTCTTCTTGGGCTTTCCTTCTGGAATTGTAATGAAATTGGTAGAGGAACTTCTTGGTCTATTTTCCAGTATTTGTTAACTTTTATTAACTATTTTTGTATTATCTATCATCATCCTTTTTATTTTTTTTTTTCTGATACCAGGGATTGAACTCACAACCTCGTGCTTGCCAGTCAGGTGCTATGCCACTGAGCTATATCCCCAGACCTTTTCATCCTTTTGTGCTGCTGTTTGTTTGTTTTGTTTTGTTTTTTGGGGTTTTGGGGGGGTTAGTTTGGTTTGGTTTGGCTTGGTTTTTGTAGTGGGAATTAAACTCAGGATCTTCACCCTTCAACTGAGCTACATCCCCATGCCTTTTTGTTTTTTATTTTGAGGCAGAGTCTCACTAAGTCACTAGGGTTCCCATGTGCACTTAAACTTTCAATGCTCCTGCCTCTGCCTTCCAGAATGCTGGGATTACTGTCATGTGCCACAAGGCCTGGCTTTTGTGCTGCATTCTTGAAACATTATGCTCTTTTTGTTGACTAGTTTGCTCTTCAGTTGTTCAGTCTGTTGCTTATTTTATTTCATCAATTACAATTTATATTTCCAAGCACCCTTTTTTATTCTTTTTCATAGTTACTTCCTCTTGTTTCACTTTTTCTTTCATGAACTTGATGCCCTCCTGTATTTCTCTCAGGATAGTAAGCTTTTTAACACATAGAGCTATTATTTACTATCTCTCTTTCCTCAGTTGTCAGTTGTTTGCAATGCTGCTGGTATTTATTTCAGTTCTTTGCATGGTGTTAGTACTGTACAGGATAAGGCCTCTGATAGTCAAACAGCCCCTGGAAGTATACATGAGGAATCAGTCGGCTCTCTTTGGCTTCAGTACCAGTTCTAACAGTTCTGAACCAGTCACTGAGTTGTATCATGGGTCTATAACCCAGGGCTGCAAATTAATTGTTTCCTCCTGTAAGCAATCCCCTACTCCACTCTTCCTGCCTTACCAGAAAGGGGTAAAAGACTGAGAGAGGGTCGGTCATCCTGCTGCTACTGCTATTAACCAGTTGCTCACCTGTCTGTTGCCCCAGGGTCACCCCTTCCCTAAGCTCTGGCATCTTGTCTCCAATCTTTTGCACCCAAACTCCCCGCAGCAGTTCTGGACTGCAGCACCCCCTACCAGAAACGGTGAAATTCCTGATCCGCCAGCTTCTACTCTTCCTCCTCTTGAGGTTGGCTTTGATGCATTTATTTCTTTTCCTGGATTTGTTGCAGAAAGAAAAAACTACTGTTCACTCAGTCTCCTATCTTAAAACTGGAAGTCCAAATTTCATGTTATACAGGGGCTTCTTCCCAGAGAGCTGAGAACATTATAAAAGCTTCTTATTTAAGTCACAGCTTTTGCCAGACACAGTAGCACGCACCTATAAAATGCCAGCTGCTCGGGAAGCTGAGGCAGGAAGATGACAAATTTGAGACCAGCCTGGGCAATTTAGTGCCACCCTGTCTCAAAACAAATAATAAATAAAAAGACTGAGAGATGTACCTCATTGTTCCCTGGGTTCAATTCCTAATACTAGGGGGAAAGAAGTACAGCCTTGAGGGCCTGGGGTTATAGTTCAGTGGTGGAGCCCTTGCCTAGCACACAAAGGCTCAGGTTCCATCCCTAGCACCACAAGAAAAAACAAAACAGCTTTTGACAGTGAGTTTCCAGCACCTTCTACTCATAGACATCATTGTTTGAGCGTGCTGGCAAACTGAACACTTGCCAATAAGCACTACCACTTCCTGGCTCGGAATGTTCAGCAGTCTACCCCAGCCCCTCAGGGTGCCGTGAGCAGTGTGCTGAGATACAGGCAGACACAGCGGGCCCCAGGGACTGCAGGAGTCTCTGGCACTTTCCAGAGCTGTTAAGGAGGCCCCCTCTGATGCTTCTGGGCCCACTGATGCTTCACCCAGAACCATTCCCATTGTTTCTTTCTGGCCTTTCTCCCGAGTTTTTGCTAAAGCTGATTCATCAAAAAGCTCACATTCCTGACTTCCTTTTCTTTACGGCTTTCTTCACTTTCTTTGCTGTACAGTTCCATGATGTCAGCAGAGGCTCTGCGAGTAGGGACCTGGGGTACTTAATGAAGCAAATAGTTGCCAACTGAAGTTTTTGGCTTAATCATATGTTCCTTCCTTTTTAATAAATTCCATATGCTCTGTTTTCCCCTTCTCAGCTTTTCCTTCCTGGTTCATTTCAACATCATTTTAGTCTTTAGAACTCATGAATGGAACCACAGCCTCCTAGCAGTGGGGCCACCAGACACACCTTGGTTTCCTGTCTAGACTACTTGTCTGTAAGAATGTTTTGTAGATGATGACAATGGTGGTGGCGGTGGTGAGGTTGATGATGTTGTAGGCACCTCTTTTGTGCCAGGTTGCTCACCGAACTGTTAACTGACCTTCACAGAAATCCTGAGAGGTCAGTATCATTAGCTATGTTGTAGATGAGGTAGTTGAAACTCAGAAAGGTTGGGTAAATTACAGTGGTACCTCGGTTCATGAACTTAATTTGTTCTACGATTTTGGAAAAGATGATTTTGTTTGTTTGTGTAGGAAAGATGGCCACAGTCATGTTCATCACCTGATGCAAACAAAAACAAAATTTTGCCAAATGCTTCTGTTTGTGAACCAAATTGTTTTGGTAATTGCCCAAAGTTACAGAGCTAGTAAGTAGTGGAGCTGGGATTTGAACTCAGCTCTGTCCGGTTTTAAAGCCCAGGCTCTTTTTTTACCCCTCAGTCTTGTGATCTTGCGTTTGCTTTTATTTACCATAGTTCTTGGACTCTGTCTAGTTCACAGAACTCCCATAAGGCATGATTAAGAACACAAGTGCCCAGAGCTTTGGCCATAGTCCTTTGCATAGAATATAAGCTTAACAAATCCTCATTGATAAACTTATACTGATCATCGCCCTGTTTTCATTCCTTCATGTACATGACTTTGTTGACTGTGTAGATGTGCTGGTGATGACTTGTGTGTCCTGTGTTGTCTTTGCTAGTAGAGCTGCCCAGTGTTACAGAATGGTGATCTCCCTGTGCTGAATACAAACGCATAACCTGCTTTTCTCAGTGACTTCCACCTGAGTTTAATAATAGATCGTATTTACCAAATGCTGTTGCATTTAGCTCTTGTGATCATCAGTGAAATCTTGCAAGTGTGCGTTCTTACCATCATCCCCTTCTGTGGTTGGAATCTGAGGCATGTGGCTTCCCAGAGCCATTCAGACAGCAGGTGGGGAGCCCTGGAACCCAGCATCCTGGGGCTACACCTGTGGCTGCAGTCCCTTACCAGCCAGGCTGCAGAGCACCTCTGCAGTGGAACTGCACCTGCAGGCATGACTGCGCCCTAAGCAGGTCTTCCATGTAAGAGGCAGGGTTGACAAAACTGAGAACTCTGCCTCTGAAGACCACCTGCCTACCTGTGACTCTCCGCCAGGTCCTCAGCTCTCCTGAGACTCAGTTCTGCATTTATAAAGTAGGATGACAATCCCTATCTCACAGGAAGGTTGTCGGCATTAATGGATCTTCTGTGTACAGAACCTGCAGGGGAACTGCAGTGTATTTGTTTGCTGACGCAGCCATCACAGTTGAGTGAATTAAATAGCAGGGATTTATTTTCTCAAAATTCTGGAGGCTGAAGTTCAAGATCAAGGTGTGGTGTGGTGCACACCTGTAATTCCAGCACTCAGGAGGCTGAGGTAGGAGGATTGCTGTGAGTTTGAGGCCAGTCTGGACTATATAGGGAGACCTGTCTCAAAAAATGAAGGTGTCTGTAGGTTCGGGTTCTCTTGAGGTCTCTCTTTTTGGCTTGCAGATAGCCACCTTTTTCTGTGTCCTCATCTTAACCACCTCTTTTTGTAAAGATTCCAGTCATATTGGATTGGGATCCACCTTCAGGACTCCTTTTAACCTGATTACTTCTTTAAAGGCCCTATCTAAATACAGTGATATTTGAAAGTACTGGAGGCTAACACTTCAGTGTATCAATTGGGAGGGGACACAGTTCAGCCCATAACATACAACTTGTGCTCCTTTCAACCCATAGATTCAGCTGTATACTGAACCAAAAAGAGACATGAAGCAAGATCTTGATAACACGGATGTTTCCATCCTCCGTTTCATTCAATGGGAGTGGATCTGGAAGGGGGAATCAGTCCTCTTATTTGTAAACATCGAGCTAAATGTAATTTCCATGTTTAAATGCACACGTTTCACATGCCATGGTCTCTATAAACTCCAGTCAGCTACTTCATCTGGTGCTCATCCAAGACCAAGGGTCACTTCGGCACTCTGTGACTTTTGCCTTGTCCTTCTTTAGAATTCCACAAGATAGTGCTGATGCCCTCATCTATCTGGGCTTCCAGATACACAAAGTCCCTGAAGGCCGACCTTCCCAGCAGGGAAAAAGGTTAACGCCCTGGTAGGAAGGTTCTGGCCATTGATAGTTAAATGACCTGCCTTCAGAAGACCCCTCCTGAGGCGCTGTCTGCATGATCTTGCACAGCACACTTGGCAGTTTCAATCCCAGTAGACCCAGAGCAATAGCTTGGTAATAATTGGCCTCTCCTCTTCCCTTCTCATTTCTTCCACTTCCTTATTTGTACTTCATAGGATCACCTGTCAAATTAGCTACATAATTCTCAAGGGACAACTGTTGGAAGAATCCAAAGTTAGGTAAGAACACACCAGGAACAGTGGCACTCACCTATAGTCCTAATTGCTCAGGAGGCTGAGGCAAAAGGACTGCATGATCCCAAGAGTTTGAGAATAACTTGGGCAGTTTAGTAAGACCCTATCTTTAAAAGAATAGATAGAATGGGACAGGAACCCATGACCATGTAAGATGTTCTGATATGTAGCAATGCCTCCCAAGATAGTCCACTCTGACCTTGTAGGAGAATCTGCAGAGCACAGAGGCACCACTGCCGGTACTCCTGTTGCATGTGAGTTCTCTCAGACCTTTCTGATCCACTGGTCCTGGCACCGGCCTTGCTAAGTGTTTTCCTCTGTCCCCTCCCAGGTGATTGAGAAGAACTTGAGTGGCTGGTGGTACATTCAGATTGATGATAAGGAAGGGTGGGCTCCAGCAACCTTCATTGACAAGTACAAGAAGACCAGCAATGCCTCAAGACCCAACTTTCTGGCTCCCCTTCCCCACGAGGTAACCCAGCTCCGGCTCAGAGATGTAGCAACAGCGGAGAACAATACAGGCAGTGAGACCGTGGGTCCCTCCCGGCCCCTGCCCAACACACCTCATGGTGCCCCAGACTCAGGGATGTCGTGGTCCAAAGACTGGAAGGGTGGGAAGGAGTCCCTGAGAAAGGCATCTTCAGACATGTCGGCATCAGCAGGCTACGAGGAGATCTCAGACCCTGACCTGGAGGAGAAGCCCAGCCTCCCTCCGCGCAAAGAATCCATCATCAAGTCAGAAGGAGAGCTGCTGGAGAGGGAACGGCAGAGGATGGAGCAGCTGCGGGGCCCTTCAGCCAAGCCTCCTGGCATGATTTTGCCAATGATTCCAGCCAAACATGCACCCCCAGCCCGGGACAACAGGAAGCCCGAGCCCAAACCTGACAAAAGCAAATTGTTCCAACTCAAAAACGACATGGGACTGGAGTGTGGCCACAAAGTATTGGCCAAGGAAGTGAAGAAGCCCAATCTCCGGCCCATCTCCAAATCCAAAGCTGAACCTCCAGAGGACAAGCCAGACGCCATTCCCCAGAATCCATTCTTGAAATCTAAACCTCATGTTAGGCCAAAACCAGCCCCATCTGCCCGGACAGAGCCACCTCAGGGAGAAGACCAAGTGGACATCTGTCACCTCAGGAGTAAGCTCAGGCCTGCCAAGTCCCAAGAGAAATCCTTGTTGGATGGGGAGAGCCACCAGGCTGTTGGGGGCCAAGACATGGCCTTCAGCCGAAGTTTCCTCCCAGGGGAGGGACCTGGCCGTGCCCAGGACAGGTCTGGCAAACAGGATGGGCTCAGCCCAAAAGAAACGTCCTGCAGACCCCCTCCAAGGCCAGCCAAGACCACAGAATCTGGACCTAAAAATATGCCCGTCCCTCTCCAAGACTCAACCCAGCAGAGACCTGTGGTCCCACCTCGAAGACCACCACCCCCTAAGAAAACCTCATCCAAGCCCCTTCCAGAGGTCAAAGGGCCACCATATGAAGCCAACGAAGGCAGGGTGGTTCCTGCACCAGGCCATTCCCTGCTCGTCCCTCCCAAAGCCAAACCTTTTCTCTCCAACTCTTCTGGGAGCCAAGATGAAGTGCGAGGCAAAGGTGGGCTAGGGCCATGGGTAGCTGGCAAGATGGGAGAAAACAGGGAGAAAGCAGCCGCGGCCTCCTTTCCCAATGCTGATGGCCCAAAGGACTCTTTGTATGTGGCTGTAGCCAATTTTGAAGGAGATGAAGATACCAGCAGCTTCCAGGAAGGGACGGTATTTGAAGTCCGGGAAAAGAACAGCAGTGGCTGGTGGTTCTGCCAGGTCCTGAGCGGGGCTCCTTCCTGGGAAGGCTGGATTCCTTCCAACTATCTCAGGAAGAAGCCATAGCCGCCTGCCCCCTTGCTGGGAGGTCCTGCCAATCCCTGCTGGCTTTCCCCATGTATTTAATATTCATCCTAATTTATCTGTCTCCATGCAGTTTCAAAGAAGGAAGCTACTGGACTGCTACATTCTTCCCTCCCTGGGTGGAGAGTGAGGGGCTGAGATATCAGCAGCTCTGGGGGCGGAGCCTCCCATCACAGCATTCCTGGAGCTCCCAAACCACAGCCCTTGCAAGATAGAAATCCACATCAGCATCCCTGTCTTAAGAGAACTCCTCTTCCTGGCCGGTGGCATTGCCACCCAGCAGCAAGACAGTGACACTTCCAGGCCTCCAGGACTAGACCTGTCTCCTGGAGAAACTCTAGACAGGGTCTCTCATTGCTTGGACAAGGCATGGTAAGCGGCAGCCCTGCCAGTCCGCAACTTGCTCTCCTTCATAGATATAAAAGCCAGTGTGGCTTTATTCACTGTTTTTGAAATGCCTGGTTTAAGGAAGAACAGTGTCCTGTAGAAGTCAGCTCTGTCGCCAGCCCCCAGGAAGGTGTCCTCTTCCCCAAGGCCTCGTGTCCTCCAACTTCTGAAGCTCAACTGAATGCAGCTACCCCAGGAGTGGGGCTAGAAGTCCACTTGGCCATCCTGCCTGCCATCTTCTGCCTTGGGACTAAGACTGCTCTGAAGGGGTGGCTCCAGCCCCCAGCATACTGCTTTTCCCTGATGCAGGCTTCAGTCCCTCCAGGTCTCCCAAATGACCATTCCTGTTCCCATTTGGACCATTTCCTTCTTGTCTACCTAGAACAAAAGTCTCCTAGTCTGTTTGGATCGGGGCCATTTGCAAGGTGCACCCCCTCATGAACACCCTTTGGTTTAGTAGTTAGTAGATGGCAAACAGCATACTTGGCAGTTTGCATTTGTATTTTAACCCTCACAGCCACCCTCCCTTTTAATATTGTACCCATTTTATCAATGAGGAAACTCAACTCCATGTACCTAAGAACACACTAGCGGGGAAGAGGAGGCCAAGAGGATTTGAATGCCTGTGCTCTTCCCCCTGTAAGAGGCAAACTCTCAGGGAAATGCTGAGAGCTGACTGTACCAGGAGCAGATGGCCATGTAGCTTCCCTGGGTGGATAAGGGGTCACTTGTGGCTGCTCCCACACCACCATCCCTTTTAACCCCTGTGGCATATACTGAGGTCTGCCTTGGACCCTCAGCAACTGCTTCTCCAGGTCAGGGGTGCCCCAGGATCCTGGTAGTTGGCCCAGAGCCCTGTTCCCTGTCCCCATGCTGGTGTCCCCTAGGAGATACTGCAAAGCTCTGTTGACTCAAGGACTAGCAACTGGGTCTCTACCAAACAAAACATAGCAAGCAGTGTCCCAGTAAGGAGACAGGAACCCAAGGGAGCCAAGCAGACTCCTCCTGTAGCTCCCTGCTGTGGCTTCCTGCTCCTTTCTGGCATTTCTAGGGTAGTCTGTGTGTGCACTCTCCCTAGGGGAAACCTAGGGCAGCCCTTGTACCCTTTTGGCAGATCTGGTTAAGTAAGATCTAAAGAGCTAGAATCAGGACCCAAGGTTCTAACTCGCAGTCCAAAGCTCGTACCTGTGAAATAGCTGCCAGGAGATGAGATTAGAAGTCCTTCATCCCACTGACCCTGCAGAAGAGGAGGAAACCCGGTCCCACTCTGTCCTGCCTGTCTCAGGGATCTCCCATTCACAATGTTCATCTGCTACGATGCTTTTGGCACCACAAAGCCAGCTTGCCTGGGGTTGCTTGCATCTACCTGCAGTGCCAAAGACTGTGCAAAAGGCCCTCTCGTGCACAGCCTGCCCCTAGTCCCTACCTTATGCCACACAGGCTCTGGCTGCTTCCACAGAAGGAGTTTTCTCTGGTCCACTGTAGCATCATTAATACCTTCCTTCTTTGCTCAGCCTGTGAGATCTGCACCCCAGAGAATTTGAGACAAGATTAAGGTCCTTTTGCAAGGTACCTTGCCCCTTGACTTGTGCCCAGGATCTTGAAGAAAGGTAGCATTGGGGAGAAGGAACCTGGGAGAGGGAGACACACCTCTTCAAGGTCCCCCTACTTGGAAGAAGGCCCCATAGCGTGGTTTTCATCCATTTTTTACCAACTTTGGCTTGAGCATCCTTTGTGAAGCTGTTTTGGAGAGTTTGGTTAATTTTCAAGGGACAAAACTACTTGGGTTTTATGTGTATACAATTTGATTTTGGTTTTCAGTGACTTTTAAGTATTGTGTGCACACCTACTATATGGTGGCACTGGGTAGACCAGAGTGTGATGGCTCCATCCCTGGTGTCACGAGCTGTGAGTTGTATCTGCCAACACTGCTGAAGGTGTGTCTTTCACCTCATTGCCTTCTGCCAAGTCAGCCAGGTGGGAATGGACCTGCTCTGACTTCCTGTGGACAGACATTTCACTGCAAACGGAAAAGGAACTTGATTTTTTCCACTACTATTATTACTATGCTAATGTGAACTATAGATACAGAAGCCACATTCCTACTGTTCACTGTTCTTTCCTGTGGTCACTTGGATGACCTTAGAACTGTCTGCCACAGTGGTGGACACTGCCCCAGGCAACTGGATGTACTAGGTCTTGTTGGCCCATGACTCTCCTAGCTGTCGTTGCCTAGAAACTTAAGTTTACAACATGCAGAACCATGGCTACTAGTCTGGGAGAAATTGAAGGAGCATAAAAGAAACTCCCTGGAGTCCAGGCCATGGAAGAGGTCCTGATCCATCACAGCAACATGCATACCAAATACTGGACAGGTCACCTTCACTTAAGCACGCTCCCTCTTTAATCCTCATGACAGCCTAATGGGGTGAATAGTCCTGAATCGAATGTGTAGTTAGAAATTGAGATGTAGTGAGCAAAGCCACATACCCATCTTTATCCAGATGTGGCCACACTGGGACTCAAATCCAGATGGTTTTCTCCCTTCTGTCCATTATTTTCTGCCACCATCAGCAGTGAAATGTGCACAAGGTTTGCAGGGAATGAAGTGAATTGATGTGTCACCCTCTGCCCCTTGGTCAGACTTTTCAGTAGGTCACAGGCCACACGCCAGCCCAAAGAGTGGGCAGAGGTGGAGGTGGCAGCTTCTGTGCTCACCCCTGCTCAGACCCTCGTCGTGATGACTGCTTTATCTTACATCTGCAGGCAAGTGTACAGCATGTTGTAGAACCACCAGATAGCTAGGATATCTGAGTGTCAGGACCAACATTTCATAAAATAGGCCTTTGCTCAAATGTTTTGCTTAGAATCATTGCTTGCCATTGGTAGGTATATGTTATTGTTTCAAGATGAGACTTGGGGAAAGCTGAGCTCCAAATTAAACCACTTTTAATGTCCCTACTCTCCTAGGAAATTCTGTAGCCCATGCCTGGCTTTCAATAGTCATTTTAAGCCACCACCACAAGGCTGTCCCATCGAATTGATTTCTGGGGCAAAGTTCTTGGCCTTAAACAATTTTGTGAGTCCACTTGGAATTTCAGTACCAGGTGGAAAGTGGGAAAGCACACATGCCACATTAAAGGGCAGGTGCCAAATCTCCCCAGGAAGATCCTTAGGCTGAATGCATAGTCTAGTATTTATGACTGAGGACCCAGTGCTATGGGACAAAGCAGAAATCACCCCTACCGTCAAATAGCTGGCAACTTGACATCACCAGCAGCAGCCTGGGAGTGTCACTCAGTGGTAGCGTTTGCCTAGTTGAGGCTCTCTGAGTTGGATCCCCAGTGCTGAAAATAGCAAACACTCATGGCTTGGTTCCCTATCCTTTCATTGTGACAAGTCTCTTAAGGGTCAGGGTAGGCTGCCATCTGGGAGACCTTGCCCTTCTTTGGATTGTGACAGTGGACACCTACTAACCTGAGCTCCTTGTGGCAGTGTTGGTCCCTTTGCTAGTTGTCCAACCCATCCTTCAGTACTTTTGCATATACTGTGGACAGCCATACCATACAGAAACCAAAGATTACCTGGTGTCAGAGGACTCTGTGGCCTCAGTGATTGGGAAATTGGCTAGCACTGAGGCCTGTGCCTGCCTTGGACTATTTTGGAGGAATTGCTCCTCGCTTGGGTAAGGAGCTGGCCTGACCCCCAGTGAAGGTCCCAAGTAGAGCTCCAGAGTTAAAATGGAAGGAGATGGCTTCCCTACTCCTCACCTGCTGGGTCACCTTCTGAGCATCTTTTCCACAGACTGGCATCCAACTCGATGGGGTGACGTCTGGTCTGGTGCTATCTTGCCGAGGGATCAGGCCCCTCATCACATTTCAGCATTCCATCTTCCTCTCCCTGTCTGTTCTCTACTCCAAAGGAAAGCTTTTGAGCTCCAGAGGTAAGGAGCTCAGCCTCTTTTGTCCTTGAAAAGACCAGACACAGTGCCATCGCCAGTGGCCTTCGCTTTCACATCTCCGATACACCAAATCCGAAGGTGCTCCCAGCAGGCTTACTACAGCAATAAGCAATTCTGATGCAACCAAGGTGTCCAGAATTTACTCCTGTGCACCCCTGATTATGCCTTTGTGCCCTGTGATTATTAGCAGTAACTCTTTCCACTTGGATGAGTGATAACTATGTGATGATGAGAACACCTTAGCTGCAGGCCACATGTTCTGCTTCAGGGAGCTGTCAAGTAACTCGACCATTCCTTCCATCCCTTCAGGAACAGCGTGGGCTCTGAACAGCATTGTCCCACCAGCTTGTGTCTGCTTATAGGGTGACGCTGGGGATCCCTGAATATCTCAGCACTTTTCACACCCTCTTGGAAAAATGACAGATTCTGGTGGCATCTTTTGATTCCTTTTAACACTAAAACATGAGTATAAATGTGAGGGGTGGTGGTGAACAACTAACTAGCATGTAGAAAATGTATACTTTACCATTAGACTTTTTCTTTCTTTTTTTTTTAATAAAAATGTGCTTGACTGGTTTCAAGCTTCATTGTGAAAATGGAGTGTCTGTGGATTTTATTTGAAGAAAGGATGCATAGTTTCATGCCAGGGTATCTTGGTGGGGGGGTTTAGGATCAAAGAAAAGAAACCCATGTGAGCTATGTTTGGGTGTTGCCCAAGAATAGGCTTACTCTTCTCTGGGCCCTAGAATACCTTCCTTCTTTGAACTATAGTGTCCAGAAAGCTTTCTTTTATTTGCTGGTTATCTCCCACATAGTTTCAGCCCTGTGACTAAGACGGGAGGAACTTCACATATTCTAAGAATCTTGAAAGTCTGCACAGCATCGCCTACCAATGAGCAAGAATATGTGTTGGAGAGGAGGTGGGACTGCCCAGGCCGTGTGCTCCTGGGAGATAGAGGGTTGTGTTAGCTTTCTGTCCCATAACAAAATACCTGACATAAACAATTTAAAACAAGGAAAGATTTTGTTTGGGCTCATGGTTTCAGAGGTTTCGGTTCAGGGTCTGGCTGTATTGCTTTTAAGCCTGTGGTGAGGCAGAAACCTGATGGGAAAGCGGGGCAAAGGAGAGTGACTCACTTCATGGCAGCCACAAAGCAGAAAGAGGCAAGGGTCAAGAACAAGATACAGGCCCCAGTGGCATGCCCCAACTAGCTCCCACCTCAATTTCCAACATCCCCAAATAGTCCATCAGATTTGGACTCACGTAAGTATTGACGCAGTAAGAACACTGAGGGGCCAAGCACTTCTCAGACTCCTGCCTGTGAGCGCTGCTGCGTTGGGGACCAAGACTTTAACATCAGAGGTTTTGGAAATCATTTCAGATTCATCAAAAGGAGCTTAGCCTGAGGCTTATTACTTTCTCAAAGGCAAAATCAACCCTCATAGGGAGCTTCCTGGCTCCAGGTGAATCTTTAAACAAAATGACACCACCTCACCTAAGGGAGAAAAGAAAACAGCAGAATCCTTAAACAAGAGCTTTAAAGGGAAGCTTTACATACAGTATTTTTTGTCTTAGAGGAAAACATGTTAACACGAGGACCTTGCTGTCTTTTTAATTAAGTGTATTGGTACAATTTAGATACACATAATGATCACATTCATCACAGGGAGTTTGTACCTGTGCATGCTGTGTCTTAGTTCCTCATTTTCTCCCCCATTCCGCTCCCTTCTCTTCAACCCCTCTTCTTAGTTACAAAGCTTTGTTTCATTTTATCCTTTTTTCTCATTTTTTTTTCTTTTCCCTTCCATCGCCCCCACCCAGTTCCCCCTTCCTTTTGAACAATTACTTCCTCTTTCACAATATCTGTTAAACATTTTGGTTCTTATTTACACTTTCAGTTTCTCACACCAGAGAGATAATGTGATACTTACACATATGTGTCTGATACATTTAAGAATAATGATAGTATATGTTAATCTCTTATAAGAAGGAAGAAATCGATCATCATGTGGTTCAGGTCCTCCCAGTTCTCAAATGTAAGAATAAGACTGGCAGTGGTGTGGGCTGCCTGGGGGCGGTGTGGAGGGCCTCCTAACCTGATGGGGTTAGATGGGAACTGAAGTCAGGAGCCAAGCTTCCCAACCTCATGTTACGCAGCTACATGCTGGACCCCATGACCTTCCTTTAGGTGTCACCTGGCACTGGCACACTCACCATTCCCAAGAAAGCCACATTTAATGACCCACTGTCTCACCATCATACACCCCTACCATCTCTCCCCTTGCTAAGGCATCATGGTGAGTTTCTAAACCTAAGATTCTTATCATGAGACCACTCTTCTCTGAGCACAAGGTATATAAAGTCCATTCCTTCTCTACTATCATTTGGTTCCCATGTGATTCCTTCATATCTTGTAACCATGCTTCCTAATCAGTGGTAGTAACTATGATTTTCCAGGGAGCTTAGCAAAATGCAGATTCCAGGCTTCACCTCATGAAAGGACTAGCAGGAGTCGGCATCCATACAGGGCACATTCAGAGGACGTCTGCATGCTGCATTTGGACTCAAGGCCAGATTCAACACTTTATCTGGTATAGTCCAAGTGTACAGAAATGGCTCTGTGTATTGTTACTGTCAATGTCATTATTTGTTTAAGCATTTATTCCACCCCAGTCCTGTGATGCACTTAACATGTTGTTTGATTTTACCTTTTAAATACCCTATGAGGTAGATTTCTACATTGCTCCAAAGGCTCATGTGCTAGAGGTTTGATCCCTAATGTGCTAATAGTAAAGTAGTGGGACCTTGAAGAGACAAGGCTTAGGCCAGGGGTATATATAGTTCAGCGGCACAGTGCCTGCCTGGCAAGCACAAGGTCCTGAGTTCGATTCCCAATACCAAAAAAAAAAAAAGAGGTGGGGCCTAGTGAAAGGTCCTTAGGTTATTGGGGGCACTGCCCTCTGAAGAGATTCAAGTAGTAGGAGATTCAGGTATTGGAGGGGATTCAGGTACGTCTGTTGGGACCCTGCGTTCTGGAGAGAGTAAATCATTCTAAAAGATTAAAAGTCTTACTCAAAAAAAAATTTACATCTTATTCAAAAAATACTTCCTCATTCCAAATCCTAACTATAATTTAGAAAAAGATCCTAACGTTTGTTGAATATAAGTTACTGATTGGGTGCCTTATAGATGTTGCCTCTTAATCTTTACAACAGTTCTTCCAGGTAAGAAGTACTATATGCATATTAGTAGTCTGAGAGATTAAGAAAATTGAGAGGATAAACTTGGGTGGCAAAAAAATCCGAAGTCCATTATCATAACAGTTACCAAATCCATAATCGTCCCACTCAGCATTTTCTAGTGTTTTACATAACAAATGTCAGTAAGTATTCTGAAATAAGTGTTCTCTGACACACTAGATGAGAAATGCTGTTAAGTAAGATTAGACAGTTCCCATATTACAAGATTCCTCATATAAATATAGTCAGATTCTGATACAGTTGAATGTATAAACACTATTATTGAATTTATTATTAACATGAGCAGAGGCTTGTTTATTTGGGTTTCTCAAATGTACTTGACTGTGAAGCCACAGAGCATCTAGCAGGAACAATATTTTATGCCATAAACTCTGGAAAAAATCCATATTTAAATTTCAGATCTACCTTGAATTCTGTCTGAAACACAACCCCTACATAACCTTAGCCTGATCCTTCCCCCTAACTGTGATTGTAACTACCCCTTACTGCAACTTCATCTTCATTGCTAACATTAGCAACATCCTGAGTGCAAAATACTTGCTCAAACAGAAAGCTGCTTGTGAATGTTAAGGTTTCCCATTGCTGTGGTCTAACTTGCAGCAATCTGAATGGATTTTCCCAAGTGAGATTGCCACATATAGGAAACTTTAAAATATAACCACCAAGAATAGAATTTTTCTACCTCCTACACAAGTTTCTTCAGAAATATATAAATCAAAGGCAATGTCCAAAGCATACATACTCAAGTCAATCAAGCCCAGGTTCAACTGTTAAGATCTAGAAGGAGACCCCCTGGGGGGAGTATATGTAATTATATCTACACCAGAGGCTGAGGTAGGAGGATCACAAAGCCTTCCTGGACAATTTAGAGAGACAGTCTCAAAATAAAAGGGCTGAGCATATAAATCAATGGTAGAGCACTTGCCTACTGTGGCTAAGGCCCTGGGTTCAAATTCAAGCACTGAAAAAAAAAAAAAAAGAGGCCCAGGCTCTACAATCAACCACATCTTCTGATTTCTTTTCAACTTACATGAAACTTGAAAATACATGTCTTCAGTAAAAATAATGATCCTCAGTTTGCATTGTGTACTCATCAATAAAAACTTTTAGTGTATGTGTACTATGTATATAGATTTACATATATATTATGTGTACGCAAAATACATATGTCAATAAACATACTGTGAACAGTATTTTTAGGTGAGAAACTTACACCTCATACACGGTGTTGCCTTCCCTGTGAATGGGGCTTCATTAGAGGAGCTCTCCAGCCCTCTGCATCCCTAAGAAAGAGGAGAAATTGTCTAGATGATTGATATTTAGGGGATCAGGAGCCAGATATGCATAGCTTCTCCACTGTTAGGGGTCAGATGTCCAGGAAACACACACTCCACTGAGGCCCTAAAAGCAGGAGCCTTTGCATAAAGGGACCCCACAAAAACAGTCCTGGGTGCCTGTGGCCGGCTCAGTGGGCATGTCTGTTTCTGAACTTCAGAGTTAGGGACTCCATGACTGCCACGCACCATCCCTAACCAGATTATCCCATAGCTTCTTCAAGAATAAAGCTGACATTTTGTTCTCTGTCTCTCTCAGTTCTGAACCCAGGCATGGAGAATGGAGAACTATTTCTTACTTGATTCCTTTAAAACTGCCAGCTACTGATTAGGCTAGTGTTAGCTGATCTACTACATATTATAATGAAATATATACCCACATGTCTAGAGGATAAACTATATAATGAAATTTATATTAAAATATATAATGAATATAATAATAAAAATAATTATATATGTGTGCATATAAAACGAGGGGCTAGGCATACAGCCCAGTGGTAGAGCATTTGCCTGGCAAGTGCTAGGTCTAGGTTTGATTTTCAATACTGAAAAAAAGGAAGGAAGAAAAATCAGGGGAGAAAAGGGGAGGGAAGGAAGGAGAGAGAGAAGAGAAGTGAAGGCAGGAAGGAAGGATGGGAGGAAGGAAGGAAGGAGGGAAGAAGAAAGAAAAGAAAAATAATCCAATGTGCTCTTCTTATGTTTCCCCACTTTATAAACGGCTGATCCAGAAACAGCTATGGATTTGGGACTTAAGACAGTCTTGGGTTTGAGTTCTGACTCTGTTACACATTTTACATCTTGGAAACTCAGTGTCCTTATCTGTAAAGTAGGGACAATAGTGCCCTTCTCAGAGTTATGAAGATGAATGAAAATAACACATGCCTAGCACATAATAATTATTGTTATTTCTATAGGGAATGGAAATAAAAATTAACAGTCTCCAGATATTTTCATTGCCTAATACAGGAGTTAGTGAACTTTTTGTTAAAGGATCAGCTAGTAAATATTTTGTGCTTTGTAAGCCAAGAGGCAAAATCAAAACCTTACGCAAGCACTTACATAACTGTTCAAAAGTATCTGAGTGCAAACTATTCTTAGCTCTTTGGGGGAAAAGGCAGCATGCAGCTAGATGCATGAGCCCCGAGGACTACAGTTTACTGACCCCTGACCTAGTGTGTATGCATCTATTTTACTACTTTTACAAAATGAAAGTATTTCTGAAGTGTTTCTGTGGAACATCCATCCTTCAGAATGGCCTGAAAAAGTGCTCTGTGATCAAACCCATTGGCAAACACTTGGATGAGGCCTCTCCAAAGCTTCTCCTTACAGGTCCATGTCACACCCTGGTGCACCAAAGGCTCTGAGACTCCTGCGGTAAATGAGCTGTGCAGTCTAACCTAATCCAGTGTTTCCAAAATGTGTTTGACAACAGAATGCTCTTGTTCACATAATATTTATGAGCGTCCTACAGAACATACTTTGGAAAATGCTGCTGTAGATCCTAAATTATAACCACTGTTCATGACTTCACTGAATTGAGTTTATGTCCTCTAAAGTGTAAATGTGAGGAATTTGACGAGTGTGGTGCATGTTGATTCTTTCTGCAAGAATGCTGGTTTTCTGGTTTTCCTCCCGGGGTTTATCTCAGGTCCATAAGAATTGCTCCTTGGAAAGCCCCTGTGGAGTCCCTCTTGGAAGGACCAAGATGCCTGATAACACCTGTGCTGCTTGGGAAGTAGCAGCCTCTGTGTGTCCTTGGAGGAGAGCTAAGAACCAGGCTGTGCTGCTGTGGACACAGATCTCCTAATTACTTTTATTATAATTTCTATTGTAAAAAAAATACACATAGCAAAAAATGTCATTATATATATATATATATTATTATTATTATTATGAACAAAGACCACCATCTGTCTCCAAAACTTTTTATCTTCCCAAACTGAAACCCCGTGCCCATTAAACACTGATTCCCCCTTCTTTCCTCCTCACAGTCCCTAGTAAGCACCATTTCACCCACTATGAGCTCCATGAATTTGACTACTCTAGGTAACTCATGTAAGCACAGTCACTCAGTGGTTATCCCTTTGAGACTGACTTAGTTCACTTAACAGATTCCTCAAGATCTATGTGTAGCAGCTTCTGGGAAGATGATGGAACAGTAAGCAGCAGAGAAAACAGCCTCTCTGAGAAATACAGTCCAGATGCTGGAATAGAGTATCCTGGGGAAGACAAGAAGGAAGGAAGTGGGTCCCCTGGACCCAGGAAGAATCTAAAGTGAGAATTGAAGCCCACAGAAAGAGTTAAAAAGAAAATTAGATGAAGAAGCTGGTGGCACCTTCACCTGGAGCTGGACCCACTGTGCAAGAGGAGCTGTTGGAACCTGGAGATACATGATCAAGGTGACATGACAACTGGAGACCCTGGAGGCCTCTGCAGAGAGAGACAGCTTTGGAGGGGAGCAGCAGTGGAGGGGAGTGGCAGACCTGGAAGACTGCACTGGCTGATGGTGAATGCAAAGGACTCGGTCCTCCTGTAGGAAAGAGTGATTGGCTCTGAATGATTTCGAAGTCGGGCCAGATAAGCCCAGAACCAGATCTGCTGCTGGCTTCCTCCAGCAGCTCCTAGCTGGGCACAGACCGGTGAAAGTTGCTTGGACTGAGCCCCATCCCCACACACATTCTAGCAGCCATTGTGGAGTTTCCCTGCAGGTAGCCAGCTCAGTCTGGAGACAGCAGCCCCGTGCACACTCCAAGGGCAGTAGTGAAGGATCCCTGCTGGTGACCAGCCCAGGTCTGCAGGCACTGGCCAGCCCCACCCCTGCGCACTCCACCAGCCATTAGGGAGCCAATACAAGCTGGGAAAAGCAGCAGACAGCCCTGCACCAGTGCACTCAATGGACACCATCAGATACCCTTAGCCAGCACTGGCTAGAAGAACCAAACAGTCTCGCTTCAGAGAAATTGTAGCCAATGTGGGAAGTGCCTGGAACCCCAGTTTCCACTTGTCCAGAAGAACCCAGGAATATGTCAAGACAAAGAAGCACAAAGCAGTCTCTGGCCTCCAACCCAAGCACAGCAAGTCCAGGAGATGCAAACACAGAAGAAACTGGAATTCACGCACCTGAAGTTTCTGAAGCAATGGCCACTAAAGTAAAGAAAAAACTTCATGAGGCTATAAAAGAAATTAGAACAGAATTACTAACTCAGGTAAAATAAGAAATGAAAAAAACAAAATAAAAGAATTGCTAGGCATCTCTAAAGACATAGATTTTTTAAAAAATGGAGCATAGGAAAATGAGGGAAACTGAATGAACAATACAAGAAAATTTAGAATACATGAAAGAGATTCAAAGAGATATCCAGAAAATTAAAAACTCCATTGAAAGCTGGCAAAACCACTTGAAAAAAACTGAGGACAGACTTTTAAACCTTGAAGACAGGTTTGCAGCTTGTGATCACAAAAGGAAAGATCTCTTAAAAATAGTAAGAAACCTGGAAGTCACAATTTAATGGCTGCAAGGCAACCCAAAAAAACATAACTTAAGAATAATAGGTGTGAGTGAAAAAGTAGGGGTCAGCACAAATGACATTTAAAGTCTATTTACAGAAATAATATCAGAGAACTTCCCAAGCATGGGAAAAGGAAGTGACATTCAGATAAGGGAAGCATATAAAACTCAAGCTAGCCATAACCAAAATAAATCTACACCCAGACATATAATAATCAAGATCCCAGAAATTCAACACAAGAACAGAATATTAAAAACTGTTAGAGAAAAGAAACAGATCACCTGTAAAGGAAAACCCATCAGCATCACGACAGACTTCTCAACACAAGCCATCAAGTCAAGAAGAGTTTGGAGTGAAGTGTTTCAAGTCCTGAAAGAAAACAACTTCCAACCCAGATTGATGTACCCTGCAAAATTATCTTCAAAATTAACAGAGAAACAAGATACTTCCATGACAAAGAACAACTGAAGGAGTTCATGACCACCAAACCAACCGTACAAAGAATACTGAAGGACATTCTAGAGAAAAATAAAAAAGACCACAGCTCCAGAAACATCAGCAGAGGGGTATCACCAAGCAGGGCAGAAATCTGAATGAAGAGGAAAAGTAGGCAGCCAATGGCAGGAAAATAACATGGCATAGACGAGGCAGTGCATGTTGGCCATAACCATTAATGTAGATGGCCTCAATTCACCAATAAAAAGAAACAGACAGAGTGGATCAGGAGACAGGATCCATCAATATGCTTTATACACAAAACACATTTAACTCAAAGTGGGTTCATAGACTGAAAGTCAAAGGAGAGAAAACAATGCTCTATGTGACAGGAAACAAGAAAGACATGGTATTTTTATACAATGGGAAGCTACTCAGTTATAAAGAAAGATAACCTCAAGGCTCTTGTAGGTAAATGGATACAACTTGAGATCATGCTCGTGGATGAAATGATCCAGAGGCACATGGGTGAACATTGTGTTGTCTCCCCAGTATAAAAAACTAAAGGAGTTAGTGGGATTCGAAATACACAATACATATTGTGAAAGTGAAAGGAGAGGAAGTGTCTAAAAAGGGAGGGCAGTGGCCATTGTTAATCTATTATAGTGATTTGAATCCCATAGTGCTTTCATTTGTTCTGTTTAGTTTGGTTTTATTCTGTTTTGGTTTGTCTAATTTTATTATATTTGATGGCATGGACAGCTATTTCTTTTCGGCACTGGGGATTGAACTCATGACCTCACACCTGCCAGACAGGTGCTTAAGCCACTGAACCAAACTCCCAGCCCAACAGCTATTTCAAAGATAACAAAATACATTATGGTAGCCATTATTGATTTCCTATTATTTTGTTTTGAAGTCCTGTATTGCTTTCATTGTTTTGTTTTGAGTGATTTTATTCTACTTTGATTTGTTTGATTGTATTATGTCTGATGATACAGGCAACTACTTAGATGATAACGAGAGGCATTGTGATAATCACTGTTGTTTTACTATTGTTTTGAAGTCCTGTATTGCTTCCAGTGTTTTGTTTTGTTGGTTTTATTATGTATTATTCTGTTTGATTTTATTATGCCTAATGGCATGGGCAGTTATTTTGAAGATAACATGTGCCACGCTCATCGTTTTGTTTTCATTGACTCTATTCTGTTTTATGGTCTTCGAAATAAAAAAGAAGATTTATGTGTAGCACATAGAATTTTCTTGCATTTTAAAGCTAAATGATAACTTGTTTTGTATTTAGACTACCTTTTATTCATTCATTAATCAGTAGACACTTGAGCTGCTTCTATCTTCTCACTGCTGTGAATAATGCTGATATGAGCACATGTGCAAATACCTATTCAACACTGCTTTCACTTCTTTTGGGTATACATCCAGAAGTGGAATTGCTAGACCATGTGGTAATTCTGCTTAATTCTTTGAAGAAACACTATACTGTTTCCACCCTTATACCCCACTGTATAATTATTAATTTCTGACCACATTTTTGAAGTGGAAGCTCCTTAAGTTTAAAAATCGGTGTTCAAATTTGATTTTGTACCCACCCATTTTAAAAACAACAAAATTTTTATAGATCACAAAACAATAATAACTTGCACACTGTAACTTACTGCCATTTTATGCATTTGGAAAATCTTACCCCAAATCACCTTTCACACTTTCCCACTTTAAAAAATACTGGATTAATTTAAAGCTTCTATTAGATCTACAGGACCCAGGACAATTTAACAAAACCCAGCTGTGATGGGAAATGTAAATGGAAAGATGTGGCACTCTGGAAGTTGGCAGCCAGGGAACATTAAGTACATTTCATAATTTCAAAGTGACATGTGAACAAGACCACCCCATTTGATCAGCCTTTTCCTGGATCCAGTAATGCACAATAAGGTCTATGCTAGAAAAAATTTTAATTGAAATTCTTTGATCTTCTTTTCCTAACACCACAGAATTATAGTAATTTGTTGAACTCTTTGTATGAAAGGAAACAAAAGAATTCTTTATGGAGACTATGCTTTAACACTTACCACATTGCACTGTGATCCTGTGTTTATGTGTCTGTCTCCCTCACCAGGCTGGGAACCCTCCAGGCAGGGGTTTCGTGTTACTTTTCTTGTCCCCTGTGTGTGTGATAGAAGACTCAACACATTATAGGGCTCAGCAGTTGCTGCATGGATGGGCCCACCCAGTAGGGTGGTGGGAGAGGAAGAAAAAAAAGTAAATACCCTAGTTTGATTCTGATTTGTTTCCTTAATATAAGACTTGTAACATAGCAGTTAAGTTGAATTTAGTTAGACCTGGGATTTTGCCTGTAAAAAGAGAATAATAATGACACCTGCCTCATAGAGCCAGTGTAGGGGTTACATGAGTTAATAGATGTAAAGCAATTAGAACAGTGCTAGTAGATGGCAAACACTCCTTGTTGTTATTGATATACTTAGTAAAATTAGTTTGCATATAATTGGCCTATAATTACATATACAGGTTGGGGATCCCTTACCTAAAACCTAAGGGACCAGAACATTTTGGGGCTCAGATTTTTTTGCAGATTTTGGATTATTTACCTCTACATGATGAGATATCTCGGGGATGGGACCCAAACCTAACCCTGAAATTAATTTATGTTTCAGTATGTCTTGTGCACATAGCCTATGGTAATTTTAAACAATATATTTAATAGTTCTGTACATAAAACAGTGTTTCACAGCATTAAATTTTCCATTTGTGGCATTATGTTTGTGTTTTTGGATTTTCAGATTAGGGATGACATTATATATATATATATATATATATATATCCATACATGCATGAATTATTAGATCAGTTATATGCGGTGGGCATTCGTGATTTTTAACTGCCCATAATTTAGTTTCCTTTCTGTGAGTAGTATCACCCCCACTTTCCTTTGGGGAACCACCTTTCACCACACTCTCAACCCATGTGGTTTGGATGATGCTAACTTTACTTCTCGCTTCCAAGAATGGACATGTGACCTAGCGCTGACCAGTTAGTGCAGCACAGTGTCCTGGCTACGATAATTGACTCCCTTATAGGCACCTAATCCAAGTTATGTCTCTGAAACTTGATCCTAGGACCTTTGCTGGAGATTCTGAGGAAGAAATGTATCTTTTTACTGAATCTGCTAAACTGGCAGAATTTAGCCTATAGATGGGTGTAACCACATTTGTCAATTCAAGGACAGAGCTTGCCTAAGAACAAAACCCAATGAAAAAGGAAAGCAAAACCAAAATCTATAGAAAGAAGCTAAGTAATATTCCCTGAAACTTTGGATCTAGCTGTGTCTGAAAATGAATCAATGGATCATTTTTTTTCCTTAAGTCAGTTTGAGTTGGACTTCTATCACTGGTCACAGAGGAGTCCTAATCAACATAAGGATTCAGAAAGCTTGTGGTCTTCAATCACTTTTTTATAAAAACTAACAAGAGATTGAGTTTTATCAATTCAATTCAATAACTGAGCATTAAGGGTATTGTGAGTAACATGAGGAGAGCAGGGATCACAAAGATAAATAAGATTGTCCCTACCCTCAAAGTTCCCTTCTAGAAAGGAATATAGACAAAGTAACTCTACTTCAGTCATGTCATAATATATGTTTTAACAGAGACTATAAGCATGTAGAAGAACAAAAAATGGAAAAAAGATCATGTTCACCACAGTATTTTTAGAGCTGGGAATCTAAGTCCTTTAACTGTAAAATAACCAGTATTTAACAGTGATCTCTGCCCTGGATTGTGGAAACCAGTCATAGGATTCCTGTTTCAATTAAATCTTAATCACATATAGGTTATATATTCTTTTGTTGATCTCACCATGCGGAATGAAATGTCCTTCACTGCTTAAGTAAAGAATCTCATGAACACCTAGAAATCTTCCACAAGCAGTCCAGGTAGAGTGAGAGTGAAGCACTTGGAGAAACAGGTACCTGTGGAGGCAGCAGCTACGGCTGCTTCCTCCTGTCATCAGAGAGGGTGTAATTTCAGCTAGGTGGGCTATCAGGTAAGGGTTTCATGCTTGCTCTAGCTCGCTTTTGAAAGCTGCAGAAGCACTAAGCTCTTGCCACTTAGAGCTATACACATATGTCTGCTGCTTAAAGTGCTTCAGCTGTTCCTCACTTGCCCAGCTGGAGGCCTTAATGTATCACAGTGGGGAGGTTTTTTACAAGTGTGCTTAGATGCTCATAGGTATCGTGCTTAAATGCTTGCAAAATGAAGATAAATACAATCTGTTCTCAGTCAAGAGAAATAGCTGGACATGGTGGTGCACACCTGTAATCCCAGCACTCAGGAGGCTGAGGCAGGAGGAACACAGTGAGTTCGAGGCCAGCCTGGGCTATAAAGTGAATCCAAGTTCAGCCTGAACTGGATTGTGAAACCCTGTCTCAAAAACACACAAAAAAATTTTTAACCAAGAGAAACATAATTCAAATGGAGGTAATAAAATTAAAATTTAGTGACTTAATGAAACTAAAACTTCCAGTCAGGCATAGCTGGATCTAGCTCAGATCAACTTAAGGCTTGGTTTCTTCCTCTTTCTCAGCTGTATTTTCCTTTGTGTTGGCTTCCCCATTGGGTAAATTCTCTCCTATTGCAAATGGCCCTGGTTTTTTTCTTTCTGGGTGTTCCAAGCAACTCCAAGCTTACTTCCTCCCAAAATCATAGGCAAAGGAGAGATTCTTTCTTTTAAACATTTTTTTTAAATCCTAGAGTTTTTTGTTGGCCAAGTTGGGTTTGGAACACACTAACTATTCAAGTCTGGGTCTCAGGACCTCCCTGGAATGGAGATGGAGTGGGCTCCAGCAGATCCATATGGACTAAGGTTTATGAGTGGGAGGAACTGGTTCTTCCAAGCAAATCCCAGACACTTTTGGCTGAAGAAGAATGAATGAATACTGGGCAAGCACAAACTACACAGATACAATCTAAGCTTAATTCAGCAGTTGCAGTAAGTTCACTGTCAGATCATAATACAGTGTGTTCTGTATTGAGTCCAGAAACTCTGGGTCAGAGGGAAAATCTCTATAAAGTCTCTTCAACATTTTCCAGGGGACAGAATACTCTGGTTTTTAAAATTGCTTCTAATTATTCATACCAGAGAAAGAAAAGTCACAAAGCAACGAAGACATTTTTTGGGAAGATCCAACCCCATCTGTTCAAATTATTTGCTTAAGCAGCAACTTTCTGAACTGTAGTTTGATCTCTTGAAAGATCCTGTCTGTGACATCAGGAGACAGACTCGCACAAATGACTAGGCCTGAGTGGCTATCTTTCCAAGCACAAATAAGTACTGTGGAATCTCATCATATGCACCAATTCCTTGTCTTCTTAAAAATCCCGAGCTTGCTCCCCTGATGAAAAGATAAACTCAGGGACTTGAACTTGGAAAGCTCCCTTGCCATCATTCTTCAGTAAGTAGAGATAAAAGCCTCAGTCAGACTATAGGAGCAGCGTGTCTCTTTGATACTTGCTAGCTGCCATGTTGCCTTTTAAGGGGCAGCATTTTTTATCCCCACAACCTTGGTCCTGGATTGCTGTAATTTAACAGGTATGTTTTAAAATAGCCATCATATATTTCTGTTGGCCACTTGTGATAGATTGAATTACTTGTCCCAATTTTTTATTTCTCCATGTGTCCACACCTTTTGAGTGGGACTTTTGCACTTTCTCCCACCCAAGACAAGAGACACCTTTCCACCTCTCAAATCTGGGCTTAGCCATGTGACTTGCTTTAACCAGTGAAATGTTGTATAGATGTGACATAGTCCGAGAGCTCAACCTGTGTTGGCACAACTGGCTATGCCTTTTCGTACCAAGACTTTCAACATGAGAAGTATAAATCCTGTCTAGGCCTCTGACTGACGAAGATAAGCAGTACCTAAGGCAGGCTTTGTCTCAACCCTCTGCCAGAAGTGAATCCCAGTGACCCCAACATGAATACATCAGTCAGCCAACTGACCTGGCAACACAATAGGGAGCACAAATTGTTGGGAAACAGTGTCAAACATATATGATGGTGCGCATAATATTTTTTTTAATTTTAAAGGAAATAAAAAACCAATAAAATGAAACAAAACAGTGATTAAGACAGTAGGAATGGGCTGGGAGTTTGGCTCAGTGGCTTAAGCGCCTGTCTGGCAGGTGCAAAGTTGTGAGTTCAATCCGAGGTGCCACAAAAAAAAAAAAAAAAAGAAAAGAAATATAGACAGTAGGAAATCCACAATAGTTACTGTATTTCATATTGTTACCTACTAAATAGTTGCAAAGTCAATCAAACAATACAAGCCTTAGGTTATTTCTTTACTTCAGTTGTTATTATCTCAGGCTGTGTCCCTCCAAATCAGTCGGTTGCTTACAGGGCCAGGGAGAGGGGCCAGGGAGAGATCCCAACTTGTGCGCAGCTGTCTCACATCGTGGTAGTGGGGTGTGTGGCTCCCTTCCTGTTTCTCCCTGGCCATCCCTGGCACACGGGAACTGCGTAGCTTCCTTCCTCCAGAGAGTATTTTTTTATCTAGATTTACCTATTGTTATCATTTGCCTCATTCAGTCTCTTACATGTTCATCTTTTTTGAAACATTTGAGAGTAAGTTACACATAGTATGCCTTTTTACCCTTAAATACACCAACCTGTTTTGCTAAGAATAAGGACACTCTCTTTCAGAGAATATCACAGAGCAGTTGTTAACTTAAGGAAGTAACTAACTACATCATATTGATGTAATATATTTATCTATTCTACCATTCATTTCTGATTTTATCAGTTGACCTAATAATACCCTCTATAAAATATTGTCTCTTTAGTCTCTTACTATCTGGAACACTTTCTGAGCTTTTCTTTGATGTTAGTATTATTGATGTATTTTTTTAAATACAGCCCCTTTCCTCATTCATTATAGAACATCTTTCCATCTGGATTTGACTAGTAAGTCTTCATGCCTGCATTCAGGTTGTGCATGTCTCCTTGGAGTACTGCCCAAGTGGCATCGTGTCATTCTCAGGAAACCCCATTCAGTAGCACAGGAGGCCCCACTTTGATAGTGTTAATTTTGATCTTTTGGTCAAGGTAGTCTTAGTTACTATTGGTTACTTCTTTTTTTCTTAAGCAATGTGTGTGGAGATATTTTCGGTATCTCACTGCACATAAAAATTTTAAGTATCTCACTGCACATAAAATTTTCCTTCATACATCTAGCATCCATTGAAGATTTTTGTCTGAACCAATTTTTGGTATTATGGTTGAAAATTATGATTTACCAACTTCATTGCTTCCTCCAGATTCATCCATCAAAACTTAGCATTTTACTGTAGGCAAGAGCCTACTCTTTTCTCCTACTTTTTATCTACATATGATTTGTATGGTTCCACAGATTTCTAGTGTTTTCACTGATTTATAATTCACTTTTGTCCTTAATTTTCTTGGTGTTCAAATTGTCCTAAATTTGGCTAATGAGAGCCCCTTGACCTGTGTCCTTGTGACACATGCTTTTTTTTTGAAGTTATTCTTTATTTTCTGGGTTAACAGGATCTTCCAGGCACACCTCAAACTTTTCCTTCTTCTGCTCAGGAATCTGCCATTGCTATCAGAAGTCCTGGTTGTTTCTAAGTTAGGGATGGTATCAAGACCAAGATCTGAAAGTTAAATGTACTTATTAATATTTTGCTTCTAGGCACACATAGATAATCACGTGTACACACACATATCTAAAAATATGCTTACATATATGTATATGTAAGCATACATATATGTGAGCATAAATATATGTAAGGTTATATACATATATGCAAATACATGTAAATACACACATGTAAAACATACATACATACATACATACACACTTTTATACATGTTTTACAAATCGTGATTTCACACTAAATCTTCAGTTCCCATCCATCTCCACAAGGTTCTTACACACACACACACACACACACACACACACACGGTTCTTCTTTGCTTCTCCCACACTTATATTCTATCCCTTCCTCTAGTTCCCAATAATATCAACATATGTATTCACTTGCTCAACTCCATAATACACAAGTTTCTGAATTGTTTCCTTCTTATCAGTACAAAAACCAAATAAAAAATAATTCAGGATTTTATTTGTCCATCCAGTCTCAACCCTGAGCAAAACTAATTGTGTGTTCTTGTAAATTACTTGGATTACTTATTTTTGTCTCCTCTTTTGTTTCTTCACTATGATTATACTATTCATTGGAAATGTTGACAAGTACCTTTGTTTTACTTTACTTTGCTTTCAGTTTCAGGTGTTTTTAGTCTCCTCATTCTTGTTGATTCAGTTCTTTGTTTTGAATATATAGAACCATGCTTCCAAAAGAAAAACCATACAGCCGAGCATGGTGGTACACACCTGTAATCCCAGCACTTGGAAGGCTGAGGCAGGAGGATTGCTGTGAGTTTGAGACCAACCAATACTACATGGCAAGACCCTATCTCAAAAAGAAAGAAAGAAAGAAAGAAAGAAAGAAGCTTACAATCAGTATAGCCAAAAGCAGTCGTTTCTTCATTATTTCTTGTAACCATTCTCCACTCCCAGTGCCCAGTAGACTATAGATGACCAGATTCACTGCTTTCTCTTGTATCCTTTTTGTGGTTTTCAGTAAAGATGAACAGATATAGGTCTTTTTTTTATTATTCTCTATATATGCCTTTTACTTTTTTTCACTTAACAGTAATTTTGGAAAATACTTCATGTCAATTCATGAGACTATTATCCTTTTTGCAGCTGCAGAGTATGTATTATGTATACCATATTTTACTCAACCTACTGTATTTCTATGTTTAGGCATTTAGGTCATTTTCAGTATTTTTCAATTGTAAATAATGTAGCAAAGAAAAACCTTCTGCATATATATCTTTCTTTTGTTGGAGGTGTATCTTCAGGGTCAATCATTATAAGTGGCAGTGTTGGGTTAAAGGTCCATGCATGGTTCTGGTGGGTACTTCCAGATTCCCCTGCTATGGTTTAAATATTACCTGTTCCCCCAAACAATAAAGAAATTGATTCTCTATTGTAATTAAGAAGGTAGAAATGTAATCTGACTAAAGTAAACACAGACAGGGTTTTTTAATTAGGATTAGATGAAGTCACCAGGGTGGAGCCCTATAGCTTTATAAAAAGAGGAAGGGAAATGGGCATAGCGGTGCAGGCCTGTATATAATTCCAGCACTTAAGGAGGTTGAGACAGGAGGACCACTGTTCAAATCCTGCCTGAGTAACTCAGCACAAACCTTGTCTCAAAGTAAGTAAATAAATATAAAAAAGACTGATGATGGATGGTGTTCAGTGCTAGAGTGCTCCAGGATTCAATCACTGGTACTGGAAAAAATGTTTTTTTCTTAAGAGGACAGGAAAAAAATTTCAAGGAAGAAGACCAAGAATTGAATCAGAAGAGCATGGTGGCAAGAGACAAAAAAATGCTCAAAGATGAGACTGATTCATATCTTCAAATACTACAGTGAGATCCAGTAAAATAAGTACTAAGAAACATGCACTGTATTTATCAATTAGTAAGTCATAAATGACCTCCGTGTAAGTTTTACTTAGGTCTTTAAGACAGAAGCCAGAATAATAAGTCAGCAGAGAAGGAATAGAAATATCAACTATAGCAATGCTTTGACAATGGTTCACTGAGAAGCAAGTAGAAATTTTCAGGATTAACAATGAGGACAAAAGTTCTTTCTGTGTGAGTACTCAAGTTCAAAAACTGAATTAGTCGCTGTGAAGATTTTCTTTTCTTTCCTAAACTGGTTCAATTGATTAGTAATTTGTTGATGAGTTAGTTCTTTAACTAGCTAAGAGGGATCACAGCTGCTTTAGGAAATGTCACTTTTATTTATCCCACCTCTTCCAAAAGGAGAGACTGGGATTATAACCTGACTGTGTTCTAATCTAACCACCAGAATGTGAATGAGAGCTAATGTTGTCTAGAGCCTGGAAAAAGGATGAGAAACAAATTAAATTAATATAAAATGTTTTATAAACAAATCTATTGAGATATAATGTACATACCACAAAATTTACCTATCAGAAGTATACAGTTCTGGGGTAGTAATGTAACATAATGATACAGTTTGCCTAGCACACACAAGGCCCTAGGCTCAATCTCGAGCATTGCAAAAAATAATATGTACAATATGATGTGTTTTGGTATTATGTTAGCTTTCTGTTGCTGTGACAAAAGAGCTGAAGTAAATAATTTGAAGAAAGAAAAAAAGGGAAGTGTTACTTTGGCTCAGGGTGTCAGAGGTGTCAGTCCATGGTCAGCTCACTCCATTGTCACAAGCTTGTGCTGAGACAGAAACACCTTGGTGGAAGGGTGCAGTGGGGGAAGGCTGTTCACCTCATGGTAGCCAGGAAAGACAGAGTGAGAGCAAGAGCAAGAGCGAGAGAGAGAGGGAGAGAGAGAGAGAAGGGGGTTGGGGGCATGGTATACTCTTCCAGGGCATAACTCAGTGACCTCCTTCCAACTAGTCTCCCACTTCCTAGTTTTCTTCACCTCCCAATAGTGCCATCAAATTCTAAATCCAGTACTCAGTTTGTCAGGATACATACTAAAAATTCTAAATCCATCAATACAATAATCCACTGATGAAGTTACAGCCCTTATGATCCAATCACTTCCCAAGAATCCATCAGCTCTGAACACTGCTGAGTTGGGGACCAAGCCTCCAATACATAAGCTTAGGCCCAGGGAGACATATCATATCCAAACATAATAGGTATCTTTATAGCATTATATAAACCAATACAATCTCATTTAGAATATTTTTATTGCCCCTGAAATAAACCTTATACCCATTTGCAGTCACTTCTTCCCTCCCTGAAGCCATAGGCAACCACTAATCTACTACTCTCTGTCTGTACACAGTTGACAATTCTGGATATTTTATATCTGTGGAATTGTAAATAGGTGATCTTTTGTGACTATCTCCTTTCATTTAGCATGACATTTTCAAGTTCATTCATGTTGTAGCATGTAATGGTATTTCACTTCTTTTGATTACTGGATAATATTCTCTTGTATATGCCACATTTTGTTCTTGCATCAGTTGATGGCTGTTTGAATTGTTCCCACTTTTTGGTTATTATTAATATATCTACCAGGAATATCATTTACAATTGTTAGTATGGACATGTTTTCTGTTGTCTTGGACAAATACCTAATAGAGGAGTTACTGGTTTATGTGGTAACTATGTGTTTACCTTTTTGAGGAATTGCCAAACAGTTTTCCAAATAAGCTGTACCATTTCACACTACTGTCAGCAATGTATTAGGGTTCCATTTTCTCTAGATCCTATAACACTTGCATTGTGTACTTTTTTCTTATTTTAGCCATCAGAATGTGTGTGAAGTGGTATCTCTTTCTAGTTTTGATTTGAATTTCTTTAGAAACTAATGCTGTTGAATAATTT